>JAVGVS010000267.1:0-178100 GCA_032718565.1 Distichodus sexfasciatus
ACATATTAGTTAATAAAGTATGAAATTTCATTCTTCCGAAAAGTCTACCTGGCGGTTCAGTGGGGCAAGGCTGCAGGGCACACGTTTGCTTATTAACAGGCTTGGTCAGAGGATCACATCCACGAACAAGTTCTCTTCCTTCATAACACTTCACGTCCCTCATTCTCACTCCCACTCCACAGGTTTTAGTGCACTGTCATTCAAAAAAGACACAAAGAAGCAACCATTTACTATGTGTTTATCAAAGATCAATTAAGCTGGGATATACTAAGATATGATGCATAAAGATTTTGCCTAAATTATGCAAGATCGACATAACACACCAGAAACACAAGTGCAATACATATAACATGTATGTATTATAAGTCTATATGTAAGTATATATAAAGACAACGCCAAGGACCTCATTCACAATGCTTTCTTAAAGTTTTTCTTAAATTGATTCTTAAGAAAGTGAAGACATCTAAATAGTATAACATTACACAACTGTAGAATTTAAGAAAGTTCCAAAGCCTAATGTTTTGCACAAATATGCATGCAATAAAATTTACATGAATGCTCCTCGACAGTTATAGATTTTGTTCTTACCTAGGAACAGTTAAGCGGAAACTTCATGAATAAGAAAACCTTGGTGAATGTTGGTATCTTTCAGAACACTGCATAAATGTGCTTCAGGAAAACAGTTTTTCTTAAGAACAGTCGGTGAATGAGGTCAATTTCGCTACATTACTATGGTGTACCATGTGCATTGCGTATTAAATTTATACGCTGTAACATAAAATATTGGAGACTTTTTATTGTGTTTTACATGAATGTGGAGTTAATCACACAAGAAACACAATAAATAATATACTATATACTACAGTACATAGTATAGTGTAGTATAGTATAGTATAGTGAATAATACTAGATGTTGAATGTATTAATAATAGAAAAATGTACAAGAAAACAACTCTGTAAACTATATACTGTATTTTATATGGACTGTTAGTGTTAATGGCTCACCTCAGACCACGGTGTTGTGTACCACTTGAAGCATGGTCTTTCAAAGCAGGTGTCCTCTTCCAGAGGTCGTTTGCTAGCGTCACATTCCTCATCCTCATGAATTTGAAACTTGCCACCTGTAATGCCAGCGCAGAGGACAGCCCTCCTCTTCACGCCACGTCCACAAGTCGTGTTGCACTGAAAAGAGAGGATTCTTTCACTCCCAGTGCTGAAAAGAGTTCTGAATGTTTGAACTTAAATACAAGTATGGTTACATTGCTGAAATAATACTCATTTGCAAGCAAAAGTACTGGTCTTAAAGAAGTAAAAGGACAAAGTGCTCATCTCAAAAATGTTAGAGTACTGGTTACTTTTTAGCTGTTGATGTTTACTGAATAAATATTCGGGATCATTTTTCTAGTCCAATATTTTTATTCATTTGTTTGTTAAGTTTTAAAAATGATCTTACTAAAATGATATGGCTACTGTGGGGACTAGAGGTCGATATATCGGGCCGATATTTAGCATCAGCCGATATCCGAGTTTAGTACGCCGATATTCAGGCTGGGTGGGGTGAAGAAGACTCAGGGACTGTATAAGAGATTAAAACTAAAGATTATTTGCACTCTCCTATTTTTATTGTTGTTTACAATTTTATCTTCCCTCAGGAATAGTTTATAACTTGAAAACTTTGTTTTGTTTACAAATTATTAGTCAAGTTCAAATGTTATATATTTATTTATTGTTTAGACATTTACAGTTTTATTTATGTTATTTATGTTTATATTTATGTTTAGTCAGTGTTAAATAAATGTTAAGATGAGAAATTTGGTGTATCCTTTGTTATTATTAGTGTGATATTTTACTACGCAAACAGAGGGGAAATGTCTAATTATTGGCCAAAAAAAATATCGGCAGCATATATCGACCATCAGCTGACCCTGACTTCTAAATATTGGCATCGGCATCGGCTTTAGAAAAACCCATATCAGTCGACCTCTAGTTTGGGACTAACAATCACATATGAGCCTGACATGGGATGATGGACTAATAGTCAGGACACTCTCCTCTGGACCAAGAGATCGAGCGTTCAAATCTTTCCTCTAGCAGAATCATCACTGGATTTCTGAGCAAGACCCTAAAACCCAAATTGCTCCAGGATGACTATCTATGTAATTAGGAAATGGAAGTCGCATTTCTTAAAAATGCTTGTATTTTAATGTGGTGGTTTTCGTTGTATGAAAATTGCTCAAAGTTTGGAAACAGTATTTGAAACTTCTTGAAACATATTAATTTCATAACCAACCGCTATGTGTAGGTAAGGAAATGAGTTGTATTTTGCTTTTGGTGTAAAGTCAAGATGATTCCGTGTGAACCTTGTTTTTGCGTGCAGCTATAATGTAACTGGGCTAAGAGAATACAGAATGCTACATAATAAACACTTAATAAATACCATAGAGCTCTGCAGTATAACGTACAGTCTTACAGTCTTACAACATAAGTTGTTAGAAGACGCTAGTTTATGTAACTCTGAATGTAACTAGAAAATACTAGACTTAGGCACTGCTCCACTAAAAGCTATAGGATGATGGGTTTTCACAATGTTTACTACATTTATTGGTATTTGAATTTTCATTGTTAGTCCCAAACTAGAGGTCGACTGATATGGGTTTTTCTAAAGCCGATGCCGATGCCAATATTTAGAAGTCAGGGTCAGCTGATGGCCGATATATGCTGCCGATATTTTTTTTGGCCAATAATTTCACAATGTTTACTACATTTATTGGTATTTGAATTTTCAAAGTGTTCATTGTTCGTTGTCATGTAGTTCATGTGATTATGTTTAAGAGCAGTTTTTGTTTAAAGATGGTTCAGATTCTACGGCTCTAAGTCACTGGAAAATCTTTTCAGACATTTGTTTGGTAGTGCTAGGAAATGGTGTACAAACCCTGTGGTTAGATCATTTTGTCATTGAATCAATAAAATGTTAGGTAATTTGTGCTAATCCTCCCTGTCTTTTGGGAGTAAAAATGATGCCATGCCATTCCATAAGGACCAGAGAAACAAATACTACAGGTTTGCGTAGGTTTAAAACTGTTTAACATCGGGTAAGCACACAAATTCTGCTTCTATTGCTGAAAAAGCTGTTTGTTTTGGATACAAGATGGTTTGAAGCTATGTTTAGAAATTTTGATCATCTTGACCAGCAGGAAGCCAGTATTTATGGTCTGTAACTAGCGTAAAAACTTTAACCAGCATGAAATCTGTTTTATTCTGGCACACAAACAAACCAAAAGAACAGCTTAAGAGGTGTTTACACTGCTTTAAGAAAGCTAACTCTTGGATAAACCTCAGAACTTGGAGAATCTCTCACCCTTTCCCAGTCCTGGGAGAGCCAGTGCGGGGGACACTCTCTGTCTCCACAGGGATGGATGGCGAGAGGCTTGCTCTCAGATAAACACTGAGACTCAGGCACCACCCGGCCATCCGGTGTCTTACAGTACACATGTCGAACCATTCTCCCTTGCCCACATGCACCTGAACACTTAAAAAAGAGAAAAGTGACAATTAAATAACATTAGAAAACGAACACATTTGCAGTGAACTTTCCAGTTAAACAGACAGGGAACTTGTGTTACTTCGTTGATGGAAATGAATCTTAGAATGTGTAAATGCACTGAAAATGAATGAGGACACTGCAGTTTTAGTTGATGTGCACATGCTTGAATGCTTTTCTATGAGTCACTGCATTCCTGTCTTACCGGCCCCCATTCAGACACTGTCCACTGGCGCTCACAGGAAGGCCCTGTGCAGTTCTTGGCAGACGGAGGGCGAGTCGCCTCATCACATGGCTTGATCTCGTCTGAACACCGGACCTCTCGGGTCACCACGCTTCTGCGGCCACATTTGGCGGGGCACTGCTCAGAAAACAAACAGATATGTTAATGCCTTCTGTCATCTGTGTGCTACTAGACTCGATCATTTATGAAAACCACATGAAATTACAATTTTCATGTCCAGTCCATCCATAAAACCATTATGCAATTCCACAAAAAACAAAGACGCACAAACATACCTGACTGGTGTTATATATCTGTATGTATATTTTATATATTTTGTCCATTTTCATCATGTTGTCAAGAGCAATCCAAATGATTCCAATATTTTAATCAAGCAAAAACGTTTTAGTCAAACGCATAGTACATTCTACTGCTGACCCACCTCTAACCAGTCCGCCACCTCCCACTGAGGGCCACAGGTAGGGCTCTTGCAGGACCTGCGCTCTGGGGGGCGCTCCAGCTCAGCGTCCGTGCAGAGATCACTGTAGACCGAGCTGTCCAGCCCCGGGGCCAGCATCTTCCAGCAGCGTACCAGCCTGAACTGAAAGCCCTCACCACACGTCCGTGAGCACTCGCTCCAGCTACTGGCCTCCCACCTACAATAATAGTGCTTGACACTAGTTCAGATATATTAAGAGCATTTTTAACCCAAATGGGATAAAGGTGTAATGCTGCAAAAATAACATCAAGTTAGCATCAAGCATCAAGGAGCATTAGGCTTTATTCACTGTTAGTGAGATTAACTCAGTTAGGCTTTGCAGAACTGGAATTGAGAACAGAATCTGCATAATATGCTCTGCATAATCTAAATAAATCTGAATCTACTCTTCAACAATTTTCTTTCTCTAGTTCTAGTTTCAGTAAATACCTGGGTTGGCACTCCCTTCCTATGCAGAAATCATGCACTGGTTCAGGTCGAGTCAGAGCATCACAATACACGTCATCCACCTCCACACCATCATATCGTACGCACATCGCAAATGACTTTGCTACACCTGTTCAAGATGGAGAAAAGAGAAAAGATGCATGTGAATTATTTATTTTTATTTCAATATGTCAGTTTTATGTTTTAATATGAATGTGGTTTTATTCAGTACCTATTGAGCATGTCATGCTACATGGCTCCTGAGAAGACAGTTTCCATCTGTACATATCTGCTGGGCTCAACTTGTTTTTCTGAAGCAGCCTCTGATGTGTCCTAAGGGAAGTAACAAAGCTTTAATGGCAACACGTTAGTCTAAGTACCAGCTATTTTTTCTCATAGATTAGACAAAATATATGTATTTGTGGGACATAAATATGACACACCAACCTATTTTTTGGTAATAAAACAACCAACATTTTTGAAATTTCTGGTCACACTCATTACCTGAATGTCAGGCATGGAAAACTTTGCAATGCTTCACTGAAAACAAATAAAACCTCATGATTCCTGTAAATTTGTCTGATGCGACAGGCATGGCCTGTACCCGAATGATCTACAGTGCTTTTTTTCCACAAATAACAAAACGCCATGAGTTATGCCTCTCTGAAAGGCTATCTTCCCCACTCTTGCTCTTGCTGTCTTTCCTCGCCTGGAATCTCTCCCTTTTCCTTCAAGTGCAAGAAAGGGTGTGTCATGTGATGTGTTTTATGATCTCTGGCAGTGAGGCTGGTGAAGTGGTGTTTGGACACATTGCAGGGAAGCCAACATGAATTATAAATATGATGGAATGCAATCCCACCAGCCCTCCACTTGGCTCTCTCTCCTCGCCACTCTTTTTAATGTCTCCGAGAGCGTTAAAAGAAGAAGAAAAAAAAGCAGTCCAAGGAGAGTCTGGAGCACATTCCATTCCCCATGAGCAGGGCTGCCCCAGTAGAGACCCCCCTGCCTTTTATCACATCTAGGACTTGGTGGTGTATCAAGAGTCAATCTTATTTCCTATCAGTTACTCAAATAAAAAATCCAACAGATTAAACCAATCTAAACAAAGACATAATCAATATTAATACCAAACCCCTTATCATACTAAGATTATACATCATACCCAAGATGGCGTACCAAATTTACCAACGTGAAGTGAGTAACTGTGCAAAATAATATTGGATGTCAGTTGTGTTCATTTAGCCTGTCAACTTTGGATTCAAAGAGCTGGTCCTAATGGTGCATGCCATAAAATCTAAATTTATTATCCAGACATTTTGTATCATTAATGACTGTGATGAACGGCAAACTTTTGTCAGATGTTAGGTGAATTTACTGGCCCAGAAATGGGCAAAAAATGGAACAGCTGATGCAGGCACTTGGCAAAGCAATGCCACCTACAGCCGTTCAGGCCTTGAGACATTGTGCATGCTTCAGTGCACACTTGAATTCAGACCAAGGAGAGAGGCACAGGCTGTGCTTTGATGTTTACCTGGTGCGATTAGTGCGGTTGCTGCTCCTCAGGCTAGTTATCAGTGTCCTGTTCTGGAACACCAGGTCTCCTGTGTCGTTGCGACGTCGACCCAGAGTGAACTCCAGGAATGTCCCATTAAGGCTATCTTGTTCTGAGCTGCTGTAATCTAATTCAACAGGTTCTACCTCAGAGAAGAGCCCAGCCCCCTCGCTTAAAAGCTGATTGGTCGAGATGTTGATGAGCAGGCTGTCTGAGTCACTCCTCTGCCTGAGAAACATCCGCCATATAAGGTTCTCAGAGTCCACCATCTCCTCTGCAGGTCTGCCAGCGGGTACGATGCCAGGGGCGACTATTCCACTTGGCCAGGTGCTATTACCATCTTTACAAAGAAAAGGTTACTCGTTACCAGAGGGTTTATTGATTTGCTAATTACCTGAAAAACAGTGAGATCAGTACAGTTAAAAAATGTTTGTCAGGATCTAGAAGACCTCTAAAATTCTTAGGCAGATATGAGACTCAAAAGGCATTCCACAGCATATTCTCAACACTGGCTCTGGCAATTGTGAGGACCACCTCAGACTCATTGACTGCACTCTTTTCCATGTGGTTGCGGTAGCTGGCATTAAGTATTGGAGAGAAACTGAGAGGCAGAGCAGTAGCCTACCACAGTCACAGGGCAATATCGGCCCCCTGCCCCTCCTATGCTGAAGTTGCCCCAGAGCACAGGCACTCTCTGTCAGAGCTCCAACTCTCCACATAACAATCACAGTCAGACCCGGAAAAGCCAGTGCCCGTCCATTACCACACATGCCGGTGATCCGCCAATTTCAACAGAGGGAAAATGTCAGGGCTCCCTGAATTTTTCATCTTCCAGGGCTAATCTTTGTGTTGCTGCTCATGCATTATAAAAGAGTCAAAAGGGCCAACAGACAGAACTCCCGTTAAAAACATTTTTAACTCTACGGGTGACTGCCCAGTGAACCACAGGGGACTATATCCTCACTGCAGTTTTGACTACAGGTATTGTGAATGCATCGTTATGGTACTCTGAAGCAACCAGAGTTAAAGGTCATGAGTGAGTTTAAAAACAGTTGAAGAAGGGCTAATAAACGCAATGTGTTTATATCATACCACAGTGCGTGTATATACTGATTACAGATCATTGCTTTCCTAAGATTCTGTCAACAGTTAAACCCTACCCGAATACTTAGGTGGCGTCTGAGCATCCTGCTCACAGTCAATATCAGCCGTCTCCTCATACACTTCATTGGTCTCCTGGCTGGGCCGCTGTCTCTCCCCAGTGCCTGGATCCATGACCTGTGACTGCCCCTTGTTCTTGTTTCTCTCAGATACTGTCTTGTCATACGCACTTTCGTTGTGAGATAACACACCATCAATCTCTATGGAGACGTGATGGCTAGATCCGCCATCTGAACCAGTGTAGATGGGAGGCTGAGTAACAGGCACAAGAGGGTCTCGCATCACTGTGTACTCATAAGTGATGTAAGGGTTTCGGCCATTCTGATTCCAGACCTAGTTCCGGAGGACAGAAAATGTGAAGCACATAAATAAATGAGAAATAATTCAACAGATACAACAGAGGTGAGAAGTAGACTCTGTTTTTCTTAAGCCACTGTGAATGTAAACATAAATCCAAATGTTTTTGCAAAAAACTTTTTCCAGTGAATTTCACATTCAGCATCTTTCATATTCCCTTGTCATGGTATTATGACACCTCTAATAAAGACTTGTTCCAAGGCCAATGTGTCACAGTTATACTGCTCATTCACTATAAAGCATGGCACCTGTGGCCTGCTCTAAGTCAAAGGCAGGGTCATCCAGTCAGTGAGATTACCCAGGGGCCCTTGGCGGCGGGGAAGGACCGCAGCTACAGTACCAGAACATTGATGGGCTGGTCGATGGGCCCTTTCGCCACGATGTACTCAATTCCCGTCTCATACACATCGGTGGGCCTCCGGTACTTGAAGATGGTCCCTGCCACATGGAAGTTCTGAGGGCTATCCACTTTGTATGCGCCGTTGAAAAAGAAATTCCCTGCCTGGTCAGTCACAGCTGGGGAGTAACAAGAAAGAGTGTATCAGAAACCTGTGGTCACAGTAATAGACACACTGATAGATAAATAAGTGAAAACATTATCCTTGTTGCAACAATCTCAAATGAGATATTTATTATATTTTTAATCAGAAAGATTGTACTTTTACTTTTCACGTTTTGCTTGCTATTTAGAACCTTATCTAGATAGATCTTTATTTTTATCCAAAGACACTTTATTTGGAGACTTGGCTATTGCCACAATGCTAGTTAATCAATGCTAATGTTAATGTTTCAGTGTTTAATCATCACTAAGGCCTTCCGCCAACTAAAATATGCAATTAGGATTGTATGTATCATCAGTAAAATGACGTATTTCTTAATGTTTTTCAGAATGATTCATTCCTCATGGAATTAATACAGACCCAGTATATCTGCAGACTTCTTCCTCTCAATAATCTGGATATCCCACGAGCCCTCTGGGATCTGGGTAATGAAGGAATAGCCTGCAAGAACAATAGCTATTTAATACATTTTTCACAATGCATAGACATAAAATAAATATAAGGTAAAAAAAAAAAATAGTAACATTTTGTTCTTACCAAGATTGGAAGCCCCTCTGCGGAAATTTCCAGTTACTCTGCTGCAGCTACTGCCATCTCCTTGACATACTCCGCACTTATCCAGTGTGTTGGGAGAGAAGAGGATGCCGTCACATCCAATGGGCTATTGAGAGGCACATGACAAGGGTCATGGGTCTTGAAAAGAAATATTTTTATAAAATGTGCCTCAGTTAGGTGAATGCAATACCAAGCAGGAGATTCTAAATAGGACAGGAACATTGTTCATAAAGTTTCTTAATTAAGCATGAGACCCATATACTTACCTCACACCTGGCATCTACACAGACTCCCCTGTAATTGCTGTACTTGCATGAAGTTCCATCACGAGCTGGGACCATCAGCTGTCTTTGACCATCTGATGTGGTGCAGTGAAGATCACAGGGATTGCTGGAGATATGAACGTAGTCATCTACAGGATTACATTAACATTGCATCAGTGTTGACTGTAAATGTTTAGGGAGTTTGCCCCATGATCAGAAGGTCGCCAATTTGAATTCCGGACTGGTAAAAGTAACACAGAGGTACCACTGAGGTACCCTCCCCAAGCACTGCTCTCTGGACGCTGCCCATGTCAGCTGCCCACTGCTCCTTCATAGATCGGTCAAATGTAGAGGTCACATTTCATGTTTGCTGTGCTGTGGCGTGTTCACAATGAAAAATAATCACTCACTTCCTTTACATTAATTAATGTGACTGGTTTCATTCCTACTCTGGATACCTGGATAAAGAGGTTTCCACTGGTAATACTTTCCATTGTACACCTGAGAGTTGAATGACCAACACTGCTCCTCTCGGAAACTCCTTCCAGTTGAGGGACATTCCTACAGGTCATGAAACTGACTCAGTAAACAAAGATTTGAACAGTGACCATATCATATTTGTTTTGAATCATCTATTGGGACATGAAGGGAAGTTCCGTATCAATTAGAACAACAGTGATTCATTTGGCCAGTGGCTTTCCAAGCCTCAAACTAATCTTTATAAGAGGAAAGCAAGTCTGATAGAGTGAACAAACCTTTGTATTGCAGAGGTGGTACCTCTTTGCATTGCCTGTGCAGGTCATGTTGTCTTTACCAGCAGTTGTTTTCTTTCTTTAACAGAAGAATATTTACATCAATATATTGTTCAGACATTTGGAAAACACATGTAAAGCTTAGGCTTACATGGTCAAACTCTGACCTTTGCTTAAGACAGTGCCTCTCCTGAGACATAACCCCCCCTCCACAAGTGCGTGTGCAGGCTGTCCATTTAGCCCATTCCCCCCACCAGTACGTAGTCACCTCCAGCCCGTCTTCCAGACTATTAGAGGCAACGCCCTCGTCCTGTAACAAATAAAGGGTCCATTCAGGAAACAAGTGAAACCAGGAAGCAAGCTTCCATGCTCAATGCTGCCCGTCAAACTACTAAAAAATCCACACACTAGTTACACAGGTCATGATCCTCTCCATGTTGTGCTGAGATTTACAACTGAGAAACTTTGATTTAGAAGGTGTTACTGACCTGTCCTCTAGTTGAGATGTTGCTCAAAGAGAAAGCCAGCGTTATAAGTCCCAGAAGGACCATACAGCGCTCCCCATACTGGGCCCTCCACCAGGTCCTCATCCTGAGTGGGTGAAGATGTGGTAAAATAAAACTTTACTGCCTCTGAAAGCACCCAGTTTAATTAGTTTTGTTTAAGGGCACAAAACCGGCAACAGGATGTGGCTGCAGGCAAGTTCACACCTAAAACTCAAAACGCTCAATCTTAACGCCATGGTGTCTTGAAATAAGTGCCCTTGTTGTATTTTTAGCTTTGGGACAGCTGATGTGGATAAATTAGAGGCATGTCTGTGGAATTGATTTCACAGCTGGACGCCTGAAGAGTAATAGAGAACACTTTGCATCCCTTCACTAAATCCTACACAAGAGTACCATTATTTTTCACCTCCCTTCATCCAAATGTCCACTATGGACCAGAAAGATATCGGGCATGCTGACAATACTTGATTGGAGGAAAATGCCCTTCTCGCATGTCTCCATCTTTCTGGTTCTTGAATCTCCTCATCAGACCTACACCTCCAGTTAGGTTGGCTCCTTAAAATAAGCAAACAGATCGTCTAGCACTGTTTGCAGTCTGGCTTTTTCTGGCACTAAATATTGGTGACAGGTGTCTTAAACTACCCACAAGAGCACCTGGAGTTCATTATCCGTCCCAGACACAGCTGGAACGCGGCCAACTTGCCAAACGCCCGTCTCCCACAGACCTGCACTGCAAGTCCATGGCCCAGCGAGACAGACCTTCCTCCTCCGAGCTTCCCAGGCCATGGAGGAGAGTAAACACAGGCTAGAGCTCCCCCAGCAACCCCCTGGGATCTCAACACAGGGGAAGAAGTGGGGGGGGGGGGTGTTTTTCTTTCGTTTGGAGTAGACAGACATCAGGGCAATTCCCTAATGATGAAGGAGGGATTTGAGTCAGGGATCAAGCCCTGGTTTGAAGTCTGAGAAAAGCAGATTCATCCGTGTCTAGGAGAGCGGATTCTCTTTGCTCTATCCAGACATTGGGTTTACTAATTTCAGAGCAGACACCTCAGCTTTGCATAACCCAAAGAAGAAAACTGATGGGACAGTTGTTTCATTCTCAGTAGCTACTAGTAGCATGAAGTAGGCCCTTGGGTGAGAAAAGGCCTTGGCAGACATCATGTACATCTCTCAGAGCTGCTAAGGAGCAACAAGTGCTTTACATGAAGTTTGTCTGCGAAAACCTCATTATGTCACCATTTTTCATGCAGACACACATTCTGCCTGCTGATTAGTGGAAATAATACTTCAGATTTACAGTTTGCAGTCTCAGAGAATATGTTAAAAAAACAATTTAAACTGCGTTTTCTCCATTCGCTGCATTGCTCAGGATGTCTTTGTTCAGGATTGCAACAGAAAATCCTGCTTAACAATTTGCATTTGTGCCTTTTGAGATCTTTTTCAGAAACCTGCTACCTAACGCTTTCACATTTGACTGTATTGGATGCTGTCCACCCTAGACTGCTCCCCAGTGCCTTGTGGTTACACTCTGTCATTCATCATTCTGACGGATTTATTAAAGACAGTAGCGGCCTGCTAGTCTGACACGGAATGGATTCCTGTCTTAACTTACAAATCATCAGAACCAATCATTCAGGTCCACATGGGATGTTAGAGTCCATCTCTCAAAATTATGAATAGTTGAGTCCTAAAAACAGGTTAGTAATGAATGTACATACATTAACACATTAATTTGAGGACTCTAAGATTTTATGCGACATACCTCATTTTCATTTCTACTACAAATTTGTTCAGCCATCATGGATATTAAACTGAAATGGAATAACATATTTGTACATATGCAGTATATTCAGCTACATGCAAGAAAATTTTTCTTGTCAGAAAAAGCATCAAAGGATAAACCTTCACATTTATAGTCATTACAGCCAATATTGCGTACAGTTAATGTGCAGAATAAAATTTCTCTGTCACCAAATGTAAAGTTCTTCCCAAATAAAAGCCTTTTCCAGTCCACTGCTTTGCATCAGCCTAGCAGCACTGTGGAAAAGTCAGAACTGTTTATTTGGGTTTGTTTTGTGGAGCAAGTGTCTAGTCAGTCTGGCTCAGCAAAGTTTTTTCTATTAATACACACAGACACACACAAATAAAGTCAGTAAATATTTACCCACATCCGTACCTGCAGTCCTGGGGCTCTGGTGAAGCTGAGTGGCAGCCGGGCAGTGTGGGCAGCGATGGCAGTGGTGGTCAGTTACGGTGAGCTCTGAGGATGTGTCTTGCGAGGAGGGTAAGGTGTACATCTGCATCCCTCCTTTCACCCCCCCCGCTTCTTCCTTTCTCCCTACCTCCTTTCCTCCCTTCCCACCCTCCCACCCACCCTTTTTCTCTCCTTCTGGCCCAGCAGGAAGAGAGTGGCAGTGTTGGGGAACGCCCACATGAAAGTACTCTCCCAGCTGGTGCCAAGTTCGAGGGCTGCTGCCGTCGCCACCGCCACTGCCGCTGCCGTCACTGAGCTGTGGAGCAGAGCCTCTGCCCTGCAAGCCCCAGCCAGACTCCCGTCGGCTGGGCTCAGCTCGCAGACAGACAGGGAGGAAGTCGTTGTTTCCCACAGAGCAACCCCCACCCTCCCACCACCTCTGCATCACAGAGGCCCAGTTCCTCCCCCTCTTGGCCTCTCTGTCCCATATCAGGCTCTTCCCAGCCTCCTGCTTGCATTTGCTGTCTAACTTTGCATTGCACATCCTGGTACACATTGTACAGTGGGTTATTTATTTCAATCCATTGCACGCATGCTCTACTTCCGGCACATTCATGTCATAACTTGTCTCTTGTTCTGGCCTTTCTTTTGCTGGCCTAGGGTCCAAAGACAAGCATAGACCAATATAGATTTTAGGTTGATTTAAGATGCTTATTTTTGGGGTATTGATAGGATGACGTTGGTCAAGCAAGCCAATGGTTCATAACACAGCATCCTGGTTTGTCCCCAGTACCAGCTTGAAGGGTTCTGAAACATAAACAAACTGACCACAAGGAAAATAAGTGTTTATGGACCATCATAAACTGGTGACTAACTAAAGCTAACTGGCTGGGAGAGAGGATCTTTCAGCAGAATCTCGCTTATTATGCCTGACCACAGGACTGAGGTGTTGAAGGAATTTACAATATATTGTTTCAGCATCATCATTGTGCAACAGTCACATTGTAGATTATGCAATGCTATTAAATCTAAATCTTTTTTGCTGCATGCTACAAAAGGGAACGTCAATTTTTTTTCATTTTCAAGGATTGATCTACAGAAAAACATATACTCTGGGGATTCTTAGATGGTTTACACTAAAAATATATCATTTATATTTTATGCAGATGCACTTACCTACAAAATCACCCCAAAATTTCCATCAGCTGTGAACAAAAGTGCCCGCAATATCAGTTTTTCCGATATTGTGTATTGTGTAATAGGCAAGGAACGTTAAGAGAAAAGTGTAAGAAAATGAAAAATATATATATTATTTATTTATTCTATATTATAATATAAGATAAATATTAGAAGATGGTGACAGTAAAGTCATAAGTCACGCTCCAAGTACCAAATTCATTGTGATGGAAAACAAAATGTGTACAACAAAAAAATGTAGAAATATTCGGTGAGCGTACCTGCACAGAGTGAAATAACGAGTAAAGAGGAGAGAGAGATTGGGAAAGAGAGAGGTGGAAGAAGCGAGGATTTGGCTAGCCAAGGCAGATAGCTGAGACCACCATGCCTGTGTGCGACCCGTGCATTTAAAGACCACATGTTCTCTCGGCTGCCCGTACGTCTGCTCTGTGCATTAGGGACGCTCTGCTACACTAAAAGCTCAATCAAGCACCATGCTCAGACCACAGATCTGTATGGTGATAGACATAGTTCAGGAGATTTGCACAGTCTGCATGTCTGGAGGAATGGGCGCTCTTTAAAAACCCCAAAATTACGAGGCGGCAAACAGTGTGTGTGTGTGTGTGTGTATGTGAATTCTGTGCTTTGAAACTTAGGTGTTGTGTGGGAAAAATGCTCTTAAGACACACTGGTCATAAACACACGAAAGGAAATACAAGAGAGTTTTCTCCCAAAGTTTTGGTATGTGTTGGGAGCACAGACCAAGACAAAAATTCTGAATTTATACTATTTTTTACATATTCTTGGAAATTAAGAAAAGACATAATGCTGTAAGATCACTTTCCTTCACTTTAAATCTGTTTCTTTAAGTCCCAACTATTGTAGTATCATAGTAATTTTTGTATTTGCAACCGAACTGGCCCAGAATTGTGGATAAGAACTAATTATCCCATGTTGACCTTTTTTAAGAATCACTGATTTGTTGTTTTTATCCTTTCTAATGTACCACACATGAATGCATCCTTTGCATTTCCAATCAAAACAATTAGTCCTCTCATAGGATAGAATGTTTTGAGAAATAAATTCCACTGTGTAGGCTCCATTATACTAACTGTCTGGAAGCTTAGCTGATAACTTCAAATAATCACAAGGCTTTTGTAAAAGAGTTGTAAATTGGCCCTTTAAAGCACTTGTGGAGCATAAAAAATGATGTTAAACTGAGTCATATATACAGTATATAGTCTTTTGTCCCACATGTAAAGGGATATCAATTAAAGTCAATAGTTCATCTGTGTACCAATAAATTTGATTGATTAACATATGTGTCTATTAGTGTGTCCTCAAGGAAAATCATACAGGAAGTTTATTCTGTGACTAAAATATCGGAGCCAAATAAATAGGCCAGAGCTTTAGGTCTTTCGTCACGCCTATTGAGAGGCAATATAAATGTGGGCCCAATAACAGCATGACCCCAGCTATATTCATGGACTTTTCAGAAAAGAGCAACACATTCTTTTTCCTTTGTGAAACGATATTTTTGAATATGTTGATCTCATCTCTCATCTCTATTGAAAAATTAAATGTAATAAAGAATGATGATTAAATTTAAGGCTTTTGATAGAGGTTGGCTATAGTTCAAATAAAAGACAGTTTCTCATTGCCAAACCTCTCTTGTGAAAGATGTCTCTGGGGTTTAATTGAGACAGCAGACAAAAACAGCATGTAGTTGTTATCATAGGCCTGTTGTATTAAGTCAAAATAAAGATCATCAGAGAATCAAGATCTCCTGAAGTTGTAGTAAAGGTTTCATATCATGCCACGTGATACTTGTTCTTTTTTATTTTATTTTAAATATTTAAGTTAATTTACATGTTTTTGTCAATGGCAAATGAGCAACAATATTTTAAGTTCAAATATGAGGAAAGAAATTAGGCCTAAAAAGCACGACGGGAAATTGAATCAAACTTCTAAAGTCTCTCTCTTTCCCTTCCCAAGATGGTCATGTTTAAGAGCGACTTTGAGCAGAGTGAAAGTAAGGACAGGGTAGCATGTGACCTCTGACCTCAGTAGGCCATTCATGTCATTCCAATTCCAGGCATGAGAGGGACAGTGACAGAGCAAAACACTGCAATCTTCCCTGTGGGTCTCCAAACCCAAGTCTGAGCTTTGAGTTTCTTTCCTGCTTTCTCGAGGGATAGGTTTACAAAGTCACGCAGGGAATGTCAGGCGTGGGCCGTTCAACCTCCTAACACTGCGCCCTTTGTATTGCAAAGGCAGGTGTGACAACTGAGGGTAGAGGGCAACTGTGAGCAGCCGCTAGGCCCAGAGCTCGACTCCTGCGCTCGCTCGAAATAGCAAAGTAATGAGGCTCGTCCCTAATGAGAATTCATATATGGTATCAAGTCTATCCCAGTTGGAGGATTAAAGGGAAACTGTTTGGCTGCAGTTTGTAGCGCGTACACAAGTTTTCACACAAAAGAAATTATTCAAATTGAACTTGAGTTTCCTAGGTGAGCTAATGCTATATGTCTATACATACATTGTGGAAATAATAGAGTTACTAACACTGTTGTAAATGTTATCTTTTTAATGAAGAAGCGCACATCATTAAACTTAAATGTATAAACAGGCACAAGTAAAACACGCAAATAACAAGTATTCTCTAAAGGTGAGATGATCCGAAGTATATTTAATTTGGGTTATTTCATTACCTATAACAATATGTTATGGCTATATTATTACAATTCTCTCAAACATATAAAGCCAGACAGGTTCAACGTGTCTCATTTTCATTTCTCCGAGGACACTGGCCTTGTCTGAAGACCTGCTAAAGTTCACAAAGCCCCGCTGTCCCAATCGACAATCTCTGCCATCTTGCTTCTCAAAACCAATCGCATTCCTTCAACCTTCCGAACCACATTCACGTCAGGAGAGCAGCCGTGACGCATACAGGTGCTGCGGATTCCTCCTGCGCGGCCAACATCAATAACCCGAAAGAGACGGTTGTTTCTACAGCCACTGCAGAGGATCGATTCACCCCTAAGGAACAACACGACCAAGACTCAACACTGTGCTGCCCAGACTGACCAACAAAGAAGAAAAACACACTTCAAAGAAATTCATTTTGCTGTTCACACCCAGCCATGAAGTATCCTGGACTAGCTGGCACAGAGCACTTGGGTAAAGTTCTGACAGCGTTAAGATATTGTGACCCCTACTCTATTCAAGTTAGCCCAACACACGTTCATCCAAATGGTTGTCACTATGGTGTGCTATTTACTAGTCGTGTCAATCGACATCGATAGATCGATACAATAATCGTGGAGCCCACAGTTTCGATCCAAAAAGGAAACATCGATTAGCCAACATACATATTGTAACACTTTATACTGTATTTACACTGTATCACTTTATATTGAACAGGAGATCTACTGTTTTAAGAGATTTTTTCATTTAAATGTCTGGTTGAGCGCAAGAATAAAAATGTTTTCGTAATTTGTTATAAATGAAAGTGACAGTGTTAAATGCATGATATTGATTCATATCGATCAGTCCTTGATTGAACAGACCCTCCAGGATTTCGTGGGCCATTTGAGATTGTTGCGGTCCCTGATTTTGCGGCATTTTTACTTTAAAAATTGTGTTGAAAGTTGCGGTGTTTTTGGTGTTTTTTTGCAATAAATTTGCGGAAAGACGTTGCGATTTTCCCCCTTAACAATTATTCATTAACAATTAATTAAAATGAGTAAGGCAACAAAACTACTATGTGCCCTACAGTGAGTTAGCGCCCACCCATTGTTGGTACCCGCCTCGCGCCCGTAGTCCCGGGATAGGCCCCAGTCCCTGTGACCCCGATAGGGATTAAGGGGTTCAGATAATGTCTGACTGACTGACAAAACCACTATTATTTGTGTTAACCCTTTACTTAATTAACCTTTTAGTTATTTTTACATTAGTTACTTAAGGTAAATCTGGGGCGTTTTCATCACACGTTTCCTGCCTCTTCCAAACTTACAAGTAAGTGAGTTTGGCTCAACGCTTTGCGGGAAACGACAATGATTAGTCAAAAAATTGCAAGGTCGTGATGATTTTTGGGGAATTGTATGAATTTGCATTAATAGTTGCGATCACAACATGGCAAAATCGTGGAGGGTCTGATTGAACCAAAACGTAATCATATCGTAGCAGACTTTGACACAGAATTACTGTAATATTGTATCACAATGAAACTTACCATGTACACTGCCACTTTCTAGAATCTCAAAAATATGCAGCAACATAGGAGCGTGTCACTGCTTGGCCTGTCCAACTGTTGCGCACAGACAGCTGCTTGGCTGATGATGGGGCAACATGAGGGCCCCTGTGATGCCACTCAGCCATTTAAACTTTAAAGATCCCTCAGTGGGTCAGCTGTAGTCTGCCAGCTGTGTGTGCTGAGAGTCAGCTCACACTCACTCTTACCCTCTGCAAGATCTGAACACTTCGGCTTGGGACACACTTAAGGAGACAACAAGAGTTCTGGAGATAGAAGCGCGCCCCAAATCAGGGAAAAATGGGAGCGCTTGTGGCTAAGATGCTGCTGCCTACCATAAGCAGTTTGGTGTTCCTGCCTGCTGCAAGCGTGGCCACAAAGCGTGGCTTCCACATGGAAGCTATGGTGTACTTTTTTACCATGTTTTTTACATCGGTAAGTGGGCTTGTGTTGCATGATTTGTGTGTTCTTTTAACCCCAGGTCCTTAATCCTGATTTTTGTAACTAACCATCTACGGATCTCATTCACCAATGTTTTTTTAGTTGTTTTTTTTTCACTAAATATTTGTCCTTGAGAAAGTTGAGAATTGAAATGTTAAGATGTTTAAAGACATTCAAATTAGCTGTAGAATTGAAGAAAACTTGAAAATTTGCACAAGAGTGCTCTTCACCTGTTCACCAATAAATTTCAAATAAGAAAACATTGGTGAATGTCAGAATCTTCATGACAACTGTGTAAATGAGTTTTAAGAATGAAATTCCGATTAAGAACGATTGGTGAATGACACTATTATTAGTATAAAACAATATGAACAGGAGAACTATTTATCATAAATATGTAGACAGACAGTGGCAGTGCCATATCAGTGTTCGTTATGTCTATATGCACTTCAGATAAATAGCATTCTCCTTTTGATTCTCGATACATTACTACAATGAAAGACTAGCGTTTCTAACTTCAGCATAAATCAGAACATTGTTTATAGTTGGGGCAACATGGTGGCGCAGTGGTTAGAGCTGCCGCCTCACAGTGAGAAGGTCCTGGATTTGATCCCCGGGTCGGTCATAAGGCTTTCCGTGTGGAGTTTCCATGCTCTCCCCGTGTTCACGTGTGTTTTCTCCAGGCGCTCCGGTTTCCTCCCACAGTCCCAAAGCATGGACTGTAGGTTGATTGGCGACTCTAAATTGGGCCCGTAAGGAGTGGCTGAGAGTGTGTTTGTGTGAGTGTGTGTGCCCTGCTGTGTGTTAGCGCCCGCCCAGGGTTGATCCCCGGTTCGCGCCCATAATCCTGGGATAGGCTCCGCTTCCCGTGGCCTCGATAGGGATTAAACGGTTCGGAAAATGAATAAATGAATGTTTTTAGTTGTTTGAAAGGCCATAAGCGTGTCATATTAAGGCTGTCCTAAAAATCCACTACCAAAATGACTCAACATTGTGGGGTTTCCCCAGATTTAGCTAACCATGGGGGTGTTTCCCAGACCATGACAGCTGTTAGCTTTGAACTAACATCTTAAAATAGATTGTTAAGATACATAGAAGGAATTGTGTCAGGAAGTGGAGCTGGTGTAAAACTTTTGCCAATTCAAAATGCGGACAACAACACAGTTAATCCGCTGTGACAACATCTTACAGGAGAAGTCAAAAGAAGATGATTAAGCTAAGACTTATTTAACATGTATGACAGTCTCCCTAACCTGTTCCATGTATGTATCACAGTGGTTTTAATCATGTTGGTTTGAAGCACCTTAGTTCAGCATAAACAGTTGATAATTCCAACTATGTAAATTGCAAATGGGATTAGAAACAATGTCTTTGGAAAGTGGACACCAGGCTGAGCATTTTTTATTCTAAGAGTAGATCTACGCAATGCTTTGGACTGGAGCAAGAAGACAGCAAGGTTTCATACAAATTCGTTTATTTATGTTTGAATTTCATCAAATTCACTGTGGTCTGTTTCAGATCTATCATGCATGCGATGGTCCAGGATTGTCTATTTTGTGCTTCATGAAGTACGAGATTTTGGAGTACTTCAGTGTATATGGTACAGCTATCTCCATATGGGTCACATTATTAGGTGAGTGTACAATTTCTTTAAGTTATATTTATATAACATCCGTTTAACATACCTTGTAAGATGCTAGTGCATGTTCTGGAGCACACAAATAGCAAATTAAAGTTGAAACTGCACCTTGCATCATCCCTTGCATGGATTTCAAAAGTTGTGCAGTCCTCCAAAACGTGTCAAACCGTTGTTGTCGCAGGAGACAGTCGAATATTAATTTTTGGGAGTCATGCTAACAATATGACGTCTGTTTATGTCTGGGATTCCACCATGTCGTGTGAAAAGTGCATACTCATTCTCTCCTGTTCCACTCTCCGTCCAGCTCTGGGGGATTTTGACGAGCCCAAGCGTTCTTCTCTCACCATGTTTGGCGTCCTCACCTCCGCTGTGAGGATATACCAGGACCGCTGGGGCTACGGGATCTACTCAGGGCCGATCGGCACAGCTGTGCTGATGATCACTGTCAAATGGGTGAGGGAGAATCGGAACGGCTGCAGATGCTGTTACTCAGCTGGTCTTAGTTTCCGAAAAGCAGTATCGCGTTAAAGGAGATGCAAATACTGAAACCTCTGCTGAATGTTTTCTGACAGTGAGCACTTCAGTAATCTTAATGACTTCATAGACATCTCGTCTAGGGTCAGAAGATATGACCTTAATATCACTTTTAATTTAACATTTCTTTTCGATTACGATTAATGAACGTTTTGTTTTTAGGGATTTTTTTGTGATTTTTCCTTCATAGTTCACTGACAAGGTTTGTCCTGTAAATATGCTGAACTAAGAAAGCTGGGATATTCTTTCTGATGAAAGAGTGCATATCTTTGAGATTTTAAAATAATGCCAGGCTAGATGGGGTGGAGTCACATGACTGTGCACATGATAGTATGTTTTTAAAGGGGTTTTAAAGTATTTTAGCCATAATCTTAATAACCGTCATGAACAGGATTATGCTGATTAGAGGTTTCAATTAATTACTCAGCCCCAATCCTTTCTGTGCTTTGTGAATTACAAACACTTTTTCATTTGTTGTTGTTCTAGTTGCAAAAAATGAAGGAAAAGAAGGGTCTGTATCCAGACAAAAGTGTGTACACTCAGCAAGTGGGACCAGGCTGCTGCTTCGGGGCCCTGGCTTTGATGCTTCGCTTTTACTTTGAGGTAACCATCACTCCACATGCTTACCATTGTTCCATCAAAGCACACAAGTGAGAAGTGAGTGTAAGTCTGCAGTATCAATCTATGTTTGTCTTTAGAGCTTGAACCGAAGGTAACTGGATTTCATTAAGGTTCGTGAAGATGTTTCACGTCTCTTCTTCAGTTCTAAAAATCTGACGGGAATTCATTTGTCACACTGAAAGTGGCCGGAGACTCTCCCTGCCTTTCAGGTGGTTGTTAGGGTCACACAAGGCAACCGATTGGAAGGCAGGAAGAACCTCTGAATTGAAGGCAGGAAGGAGTCCAGTTGCCTTTGAATCAAGTTACCAAGACTACCATGTCCAGGTCAACTGAGAAACCACACAGACAGATCTCCATGATATCCATTTGGGTTTTTTTTTTTTGCAGGAGTGGGATTACGCTTATGTGCACAGTTTTTACCACCTGTCGCTGGCCGTGTCTTTTGTCCTGCTGCTCCCCAAGAAGAACCGATACGCAGGGACGGGACGCAACGCCACCAAACTCAACTGCTACACTCTCTGCTGCTGTGTATGACGCCCTTTATGATGACAGTCCTTTTCCCCTTTTCTTGTAGCGGTAGGGCGAGCATGCATGAGCGCTAAAAAAGTAGTGTGCGTCAAGCATTGATTATATTGAACACAGAGACTGAAGAATCCTAAAGATGTGTTTGTTGGTTGGTTTGATCGCAGGCTTCCCAGCCTCCAGGAAAGGCGAATGCTCGGACCATCTGGACAACAGCCCAAAAGCCCTGGATGAGGGCATGTAGTCCTGGCCTACCGGTACACAGCTCTGGGTCTCGCACCATGTAGTTCTAATGACAAGGATGGTTTTGTGGCCTTAAGGCAATTCCAGTGTGTGTGAGGAGACATAAGCACGACCTATACTGCACATAAGGTACAGACTTAAACAAGGACGTCATTGTGGAGTTTCGAATGAAAATAAGGAAAAGACGATGTCTGCAAGTGTGCGGACATGTGCATCAGAAACGGTCGGTTAAAAACAGGTAATGAAAGGGTTTACTGCGACAACGGACCTCCAGCTGGAAAGCTCTCTGAGTCCCAAAACATAGCAGACATTTTATCTCTCCAGAATGAATAAATTGTCTTTTAAGATGTACCTCAGGAGGGAGCGCTCGTCTATGTATCTCTCAGAGAAAGCACCGTTAAATGCAGTTTAAAATGCTGACAAACAGCAGGATTGTAAAAAGCATGTTATCCTTCATATTTATCCTCTTGTCATCTGGTGAGATGGAGAGCCGACCCAGGCTAAAAGGACTTAAAATGTTCCAGTGACAGGAACCAAACAATCATTGTGATCTATATTGCAGCAGGTGGAAAGCAGTGTGTTTATTCCACTGGTATTTTTCCCCCCATCATTTTCGTAACCAATATGCCAGCAGTTTTGTGTAAATATATTTATTTATTGCACTAACACTACTTATTTAAAGTTCTGCTTTCCTGCTTTATCATTCTTTTATGCGAAAACAGACACATGCTTTTGAAATGTTTATTTTGAATTAAAAACCTTTCCTACAATCTGTCTCAGTATTTAGTTTTGCCTGTGACTGCTCGGAATAATTAATCTACATTAATCCACAGTGTTTTAAGAAAAGAAAGCCCCGCAGTAAATCCTTTCCTTTGCTCTTCATCTACCGTCAAACCTCCATCCATTTAAAGCTTGATCCATCAGGCGCCTCCTGTGGCCATCCAAAAATTACAAACACACGCGACATGTTTTAGACAAAACAGTCTCCTGCCAAACGTGAATGAAATTTTGGGGGCCGCCAAACGTTTTTTTGGACAGCGGTCCAGGCCGCCGGCTCTTGTGCCCGAAGAAAGGTGTTTTTGTCTGGGGGGGGAAGCTGCCAGCTCCCGTCTCTGCTGGACCCTGCCAAGAACAGAAACCTGACACTTTTATTACATTCGTGTAAAGCACTTTACGCGAATGCCTTTATGGCCCACTTGTCTGTCCGAAACCACTTTGTTCATGGTTTTCGACCCCCGCCCCTCCTTTTGCGCATGCCGTCTGAGGAAACTCCACCAAGCTTCGCCACCGCCAATTCCGGTCTTTGTCAAGCTTATTGAAACTGCTGGGTGGCAGCAGGGTCTGGAGCTTTTCCACAGTCTACAACCGACTTTGGTCGTCAATGCGCATTCACCAGCAGCAAAACTAAGTCGGTTATGGCCAGAGAATTCACAGAAATGGCATCTGATAGGCTACCATGCCAGTGCAACTCATCCGGATTGCATCACAGAGCACTCTTAGCAGCTGTGAGATGGAGTCAGAGAATAGAGTCCACCTTGCCCAAAAGTGGAGGCAAAAATTCCTTGGCTGTGAAAAAGCTTTGATGTAGTTAGTTACTTTTTCACTGTAGCTTGAAGTGAAGCTAATAGAGGTGTAAATCTTAAGTTTCCTTGCAATATGATATAAGATTCAAAGGACAAAGAATTGACGTCTGCCGATATCACAAAGTCTGTTATGACATGATTTCAATTCATTTCGAAAACCAAGATCGATGTGAGACAATATCATATGTTGATTGAACACAATCAAAATTATATCACAACAAAAAGCAACTAAAACATCTATATACTTGTTCCTGAGCTCTACCAGACATTTAAATTAAAAGCAACTTTTTCATTTACTAAAAAATGAACCTGTTCAAAATAAAGTGATGCTACAATATGTATTATGTCTGATCAGTGTTTATATTTTGGATCAATGCAATGGAATTTTTTCTCACAGTGAGAAGGTCCTGGGTTCGATCTCTGGGTCAGCCGCGGGGTGTTTCTGTGTGGAGTTTGCATGCTCTCTGCGTGTTCTGGTTTCATTCCACCGTCCAAAGGCATTCTCTATAGGTTGATTGGTCACTCTAAATTGCCCCAATGGTGTATTTGTGAGTGACTGTGCTGGTATGCACCCAGGGTTGACACCACCTTGCGCCTGAAGTCCCAGGATAGGTTCCAGTCACCGCCACCCTGATAGGGACTGGGCAGTTCAAATATTGAATGAATCTTGGCTATAATATGGGCACTTTTAATCAGAAGTAGCTTAAAACGCTGCTCTTTAAAAGTAGCTTCCCCAACACTGGTTATAGCTACAATACTGCTTTTTCCCCCATCACTGCTGCTTTTACAAACTTGTACCAATGTTTGGGTTTTTTCTGTGGTGCCGCAAAGTCGCCCAAGAAAAGTAGCCTGAGTCAGACATGCAAATGCTGAGCAATAACGTTTCCCGCATCCCGAAATCAGACTTGAACATGATGCCAAATGATGGGTACACCTGCCCTGGAGTGCAAGATGGAGACTAAAGCTGGCAGACCAAGACCTGAACGAAGGCAGTGAGGTGGAAGAGCTCTCAAGATTTTACAAACCTAAAGCCTAGAGCTTTCATCCTTGCTTTTAGTGACTATCATAGAAGATTACCCTCGTTAGACTTTGATGAGCCGCCGTCCCACGCTCCAGCCTTCCAGACTCCTTTTCTTGCTGTAAAAAAAAACCAGACAAAAAACGCAGGGCCTCGTTTGCCAACCGTTCTTAAGAAGAAACACCACTTTTCATGATGATTTCAACGTTTGCCAAGGATTTCTTATTTGAGATCTGTTCTTAGGTAACAACATAATCTATGAATGCTGAAAAGCACTGTTGTGCAAATTTTACTGCAACAATACCTTATTTGGATAATTCTACAGTTGTGAACAGTTCTACGGTTGCACTCTTGAAAACAAATCTAAGAAAAATCTGAAGAAGATATTGATGAATGAGGCCCTCTGAGTGGAACACCAGTTTGATGAACCACCAGTATTTTTCCTTTTTGCTGGGATCTGACAGTACAGACGAGCCGAGTCCAAAACGACACGCTTCATGCTACGGTTCTTAGGATTTATGCTATTGAAGCAGTTGTGGTTGAAGTTTTATAAGAGGGTTTTAACAAGCATCAGCTCAAGTCTACTGCACACAGAAGGCACATTAAGGTCTATGGAGTGTGTGCGTATTCTCCTGACAGCTGCACAATTGTTCAGCCCCGACTTTGGTCAGAGACCGGACTGGACTAGATGGACAATTACGGGTTATAACCGATTGCTGTGTTTTCCAGAGGAGCGTGCTATCATTTTGGACAAGAGCATTAAAAAATCTGAATTACAGACACCATATGACGTCTGATGTCCTGGTTGTAGTGCGCCAAATAGTCTAGGGCTGTTCTCTAGAGACGCAAAGTATGCGTTGCAGCGTTTGAGCGAGGCTGTATGGAAGACTCTGACAGGGACTAGAGATCAGCTGTTGGGGTGTTTTCTAGACAGAATCCCAGCCCACCCTCATGCTCTCTTTCTCTCCAGCTCTCCCTCACAGTTGCTCTCCCAGCTGCTGAGGAACAGCTGCCCCCGAACAAAACAACCCCTTCTTGCGACAGTCTTGAGCTCACTGCCGCCTGAAAGTAATGAAGAAATAATCTTCCAAAAACTCAGGGTATTTTTCTACATAACTGTGCCTCCCTTTAAACAAACACCCAGGCCACTCATGCACTGTGCAGATCGCTGGTAATTTCAGCGGCTTGCGCTCATTTAGCTCAGTCGTCCCAACAACAGCACCCTTTACCACCCGTCTCCACACTTCCCAGCACAGGAGCTCGGCTGGAGGAGGAGCACCCAGCCAGGAATAATCGTTATGGCAATGGAGGGTGACGGGAACTCGCACCATATTTAGATTTTGGTCACAATGACTATGTTGAAATATTAAGCTTAAATTGAACCATAAACCATGTTGGCCTCCTAATTCTGTCCTATAATGTAAACAAAAGAAGAAATTAAGTACCTTTGGACATTTCTTATAAAGTCATAAGCATTTTGCAAGAAATTTTTATTTTTATTCGTAAATCTTCTGCAGTAAGTGTAGTTTATATTAATAAGACTTTAATCTAATTTATTAATATTGTAATATATTGGATATGGGGTTTAAGCTCTATCCACTTAAGTAGATGAATATATAAAATAAAACATTTTGGGCCCATTTCCCAGTCGAGGATTAAGCCTAGTCCTAGACTAGCTTTTGAGTTTGAATGGTGAAACTCCACTTGTACTACAACTTAGTCCAAGACTAGGCTTAATCCATGAGCAGGGAACCAGCCCATAGTCTATTACAATGAGAGGCAAAGCAAAAATTAAAAATTACTTTTAAATCTTTACAATATTGATGAAACCTTGTTAAAAGATTATAGTTTAAAAATAGCACTATTTTTAGGCAACACTGCAAAAGTGTGTGTGCATATTGCATCTATGGATGGATGGATGGATGGATGGATGAGTATGTAGGTAGGGAGGTAGAAAGAAAAAAGGAAGAAAGAAAGAAAGAAAGAGATATGTGAGTGCATGTCTTACTGTGCAAAAACACAATGCTGAAATGATAAGGGATTGCTTACTGTATCCTTATCTATCCTTGTCCCATACAAAAAAAGTGTCTTTCCAGGAATTATATCATTTCCATCAGTCCCCTACTGGAAAGTGCAATTTCAATTCAAGCACAGTGCACTCTACAAGGATCAGAGCTCAGTGAAGCTTTACACCATGCACAGAGCTCCATCCTCATCGTCGTCGTCGTCCCTCTGCTCCGGGTCACACTCATACTGAAGTCATTACACCACGCAGAGCAGTGCAGGCTGCTCACTACAGACCCGTCCTGACAGGCAATTAGCAACTCAAGCCGATGCCCCCGAAGTTCCTCCAGACGTACGACCGCCCGACAGCACGCTGAGGATCCCGGGAGGAGGACGAAGACTGGAGAGGAAGGAGACGAGGGCCAGCGTAAGAAAGCGACTGTCTCTGATGCAGGAGTTTCTTCAAGGCCTGGATCACCTGATGCAGACAGAAGGAGACAAAGAGCTGTAGGATACATACATACATACAGTACATATAGTACACACAGGGGGCAGTTGGTAGCATAAGGCTTTATAAGTTCAAGGTAATTAATTAACAGTTGGGGCAGTTGGTGGCATAACAGTCGTCAGGTTCGAATCCCAGACCGATAACGTTACCACTGAGGTGGTCATGAGCAAGGTACCGTTCCCAAGCACTGCTCTCTCTGCCACCACCCTTGTTAGCTGCCCACTGCTCCTTCACGGATGGGTCAAATGCAGAGGTCACATTTCGTTGTGGTGCACTGTGTGCTGTGGTGTGGTGTGTTCACAATGACAAATAATCAATCACACCATTTATAATTGGACCAGATCACTGCTTTCATTCTGAGGTAAATATGTATTTTACTCTAAGTGAATTTAAAGGTCCCATATTATACCCTTTCTTCAGCAAGTTACAATAAGTCTATGAGCTTCACTAAACATGCCTCTGAAGTAGTTTCGCCTGCTTTTTACCCCTTTTATTTCAGTCCCTTTCAGAACAGGCTGTTTCTCATAAGTATTCCTAAATGCAAACGAGCCGCCGCTGCCCACGGCCCACTCCAGAACTGGCGCGTAGGCAGCACGGCGAGCGTTTACCTCATGTGAAAATAGTCGACATGGCTGCTGCTGTCAGACCATCCATCCATACAACAGCCACACATGTTCAACACAACACTTTTTTCCGCTTGCGGAAAAATGACGGACCAGGACGCGCTAGCGGTCCAAGCTGGTGGGCGGAGGTTCTCAGATAGGAGGGTGGATTTACTCAAATGTTCCCTAATGTGCCGTAGAGTCGGAGGAGAAATCTAAACGGCACACAATTGACACTAATTAATACAAACACAATTTACCGTTTTTTAATCAACCTTACAGTGTGCTAGAGGCAGTACAGACCCAAATGGGTGTATAGAACAGAAAAGGTGAATTTTTCATAATATGGGACCTTTAAGATTGTGATTATTTGTCATTCTGAACACACCACAGCATAGAACACAGTGCAACACGACTAAATGTGACCTCTGCATTTGACCCAACCATGCAGGAGCAGTGGCCAGCTATAGAGAAGTGCCCGGGGAGCAATAGTTAGGGACGGTACCTTGCTCACGAGTACCTCATGGTGGTACCGACTTGATAAGTTTATTTGTATCAAACAAATGAGTTCAATAATTGTGAAATAAATAGAAGATGAACTCAGAATGTGATCCTGTAGCGAAAAATCTGTCAATCTATTTTTCTGTACATATGTGCAGCAATGTGGAAAAAGCTGCTTATGAACGTCTTGGCCCAGCAGTTTTAATTCCTCATAACTTCATGGGTAACTAATTAACACTATTTGTAAAGTGATTTCTGGGGTAAATATGCATTTTATTGTGGTCATCCAGTTTAACTACCTCCTCCTTGCTCTTGACCCTGCCTCTGGGGGACACACAGGGTTTAAGTTTTGTTTCCACATCATCGGTGTCGAGGGAGTGTGTTTCCGAGTGGCTGCCAGTGTCATGTAGGAGGCTCGTCCTCTCTGGCTTGTCTGGGAGTCTGACAAAGAGGAGACGAGGTCAGTAAATGCAGGTAACCAGACTGAATTATTCCGCAATGGCACACAACACAATAACAACCCGATGAATTATGTGCATATATACTCATGTGACCGGAGAGGTTTCTCTGCACCTTGACGCAGGAGACGCTGTTAGTTTCCAGGCCTGGATCTGGCCCATGAGCTGAGCTTTGACAGTCTGAGCGGTGTCACTGGCTATGACATCAGACAGAGAACAGCCTGGGAACAGTCTCAGCAGCAGCGGGAGCAGCTGACCACAGACATTCGGAATAACACACACAATACACGTTTAACACAGTACAAGTCTGCTCTTCTACATTACATTAGAAATGCACAAAAATCATAATCATGCAACAGCTATCCAAATTTACTTTGCTAACAAGCAACGTAATCATGTTTCCATTTAAATCCCAATTTAATGGATACATAGTGGATTATAAAAGCTAGACCACTAGAAAATATGAAAACATTTTGAAATTAGGGAATTGGTCTTTAAGATTCACAACATTAAGATTTACCTTAATAAAAAAAAATCAAGCATTTCCTAGACTAGTTTTGTCCATTGGTCCCACAGATTGTTTGCTGTGGGATCATTGTAATATTATTTTATTTTTTTACTGTATCATTTGTATTATATTTAGATCATACATTATTTAGATTTTTCACTTAAGATATTGTTTAGATTTTGTCTGGTTTAAAAAATATTTTACAACTCAATAATTGTTGTCATACCAGATTTCAAACAAAACCTTGAAGTTGTGATGTAATGACCATGAACTGGAGTAGATGCACTTGCCTCATCATTATCAGGATTTAAAATGCGAGCTCTGATGGTGTCCTGCCTGGCATCCTCCATGTTATTCATTCTGCTGTGAGCCTTAGCCCTGTTCCAGTAGTACTGGGCCACTCCAGGGTTATATTTAATGGCCACAGAAAATTTCTCTGCTGCTTCTTGGAACCTTCTAAGCATTTTACACAAAAATGTGTCTCATCAAACGTAAGACTATTCCAAAATTAAGATTAAATCACAGCATAATCAGCAAAATTATTCATAAGTTTACTTCTTTATCCATCAAATTTGCCCTTGCATATTTGCAGTACATATGTGCAGCAATGTGGAATAAACTGTGCGTACAGGTGCTCATAACTTTGCAGACCCAGAGTGTTGTGAATGATGGCCAGACGTAGCCCAATGGCTGCGTTTTGGGGTTCCAACTCCTCGGCCTGCTGGTAGTCAGCCAGGGCAAAGAGCCACTCCTTCTGCTTAAAAAAACAGTCTGGAAAGCAATAGACAAACTTAGGGACGGGCATAAATACAACTTGCTCTCAGACCAAACAAACGAACAGTTTATTTCCGTTCAATCTTGATTATTTTGGCAGGTGAAGCTGATGTCATGAGGCACTACATTAACAGCATCAAAAGAGCTTAGATTGATTGCTTTGTGTGATGTAATCACATTCCAAACTACCAAAGACAGTTTCATGAGAGAGTTCAGCAGAAGCCTGCTCTAAAATATATATGGTATCTTCATGCACAAAATGAGAAACCTGTGCTATGTACATACAGTCTTTGACTCATACCTCCTCTGTTGATAAAGAGTCTGCTTTCTTTCCTTTGCTCATTAATAGCTTTGGTCAGCAGCACGGTGGCCTCGCTGTAGAAGCCCTGGGAGATGCACTGGAGTGCAAAATCGTTGTAAGTCAGCACCAGTTGGGTTTCAACATCCTCCTTTAGGCCTTTCAAGTCTTTGGGCTTCTCAGACTCAGGACTTTCTGCTCCAGAATTACCGAATTCAGCAGCGAGCACCAAGTCCTCTACGGCAGCGATGAAGTCTTTCAGCCTGCGATACAGTGTCCCTCTGTGAAAAAGTGCAGGGTTGATACACTACCACTCTGCAAGATTCATGGTAACTGGATGCATATAAATATAATACAACATGCAATGTAGTTATTTTAAGAAACTTTTACAAACTTCTTACTGCTGAGGCTGATAATTTGCACTGTCACTGAAGCATTGTCGCTCATATAGTTACAAAAAATGTACTTAAAATGAGATAGAAGCATGCTGATAATATTGAACTGCGATGACAATATATTCTAGAAACCACGTTGAACTAAATTTTAGTTTAAACTCTTACAAACAACATAACATCATACATCACATTATTTCTACTCCTACTTTTTGAGTGGCCCAGTATCCATTTAAAGCCACCTAAATCAACATTTTGATTTAACTGATCTAATACATATATTTGAGCTATAACTGTTCTAATATATACTGTATTTTGATGGCTTCCATTACAATAATTCCGAGTATATCTCACCTAAAAAGATAATACTCTGGCTTTTCAGGGCTGTGATCTATAGCCGTGGTGATCAGGACCAGAGCTTCAGACAGCTCTCCTTCTAGGGCTCTGGTCACTGCCTGTTGTCGTGAGAGTTCGGCCGTGTCCTGCAGCTCCCCCAGTAAGGCCTGAGCGCCCGGATGGTTGGGTTCCAGCCTTAGAGCCGCTTTCAGGTCATAGTAACACGGGGTGGCCTGAGGCACAACAGTGACCTTCAGATGAAGTAAGCCATTGTGCATGCCAGTGATCATTTTATATAAATCAGTTATAACAGGATATGGTCAATGAGATAATGAGATACAAGGAGGGTTAAAATTGACCTCTTTGAGTTGGTGGTTCAGACGGGCTTTTAAAGTAAAGAGGTCCGCGGACGGTGTGTCTGTATCTAGCAGGTCAGTGACCAGCCGAATGCAATCGGAGTAACGGCCAAGTGCAGTCAGACATGCAAGACTGTGGAGAGAAACACTACGTTGTGACTCACTGTTATACCTACCAAACACCAGCAATAAATCTTCACATAACTTAGGATTTATATCATAAACACATGATTGAAAGAAACTGAGGTTTAGAGCACAAATGAAGGCTCAGTCAACTAATCTGCAATTATTATAATAATAGAGACACAGCACCCTCTAGTGGTGGTGGTGGTAATTCATTCTCTCATGACGAGGTAAAATGACAAAGCCTAATAAGGCATTCAAAAGTAAAGCAAATGAAATACAACCTTCTCATGTGGTAAGGTCTAAAATCGGGCCTCAGCTGAACTGCTTTGGCAAAGGACTCCAAGGCCTCCAAGAACATCCCCTGGTCGTACAGGCACTGTCCCTTTTTGGAACAGAGAAAATACATACACATAATGAATAATGCAGGCAAAATTAAAGGTCCCATATTATACCCTTTTTTCAACAAGTTACAATAGGTCTATGAGCTCCACTAGACATGTCTCTGAAGTAGTTAGATTAGGCATTTTCGCCTGCCTTTTTACCCCTCCATTTCAGTCCCTTTCAGAACAGGCTGTTTCTTATTAGTATTCCTAAATGCAAACGAGCCGCCGCTTCCCACGGCCCACTCCAGAACTGGGGCGGAGGCAGCACGGAGGGTGGAGTTATTCAATTGTCCCTTAATGTCACGGCTAGTTTAAGCACATGAATTCTGACATTAGTAAATGACTACTAACACGACTGACCATTTGTATCAACCTTACAGTGTATTAGAGGCAGTACAGACCCAAATGGATGTCCAAAAAAACAGGAAAAAGTGAATTATTCATAACATGGACCTTTAAGCAAGCAAAAACAATCATAAAAATACATTGTTCAGGAAAAAATGCAAATGCGTTGTTGATCTACATAAGCTTCCTCTCAAACTAAAAACAGAACCTTTGACTATATCAGCTAATAGTAAAGTTCTAGTTACACTCTAATTGTAATTCTTATTTCCTTGGGGCAATTTGTAATGGTTAGGGAGTTGGCTCCATGATCAAAGGATTGCCAGTTAAAGGTACCATCTTTACCGAGGTACCATCCCCAAGCACTGCTGATGTCAGCTCGCCACTGCTCCTTTACGGATGGGTCAAATGCAAATGTAGAGATGGGTCAGTCACATTTCGTTGTGTTGTACTGTGGTGTGTTCACAATGCCAAATAATCACTCGTTCAACTTCAGAATATTTGAGTCTATTCAGAAAATATAAGAAATGACTAATCCATCACCACTCACCTGCAGGTAATAAGCAACAGAGAGGCGATGAATATAAGCCATATTTTTTGGTTCCAAATAGCAGGCATGCTTAAGGTCTATGGCTGCAGACTGGAAATCACATAAACGCAGATATGCTTCGGCTCTCTCAACATACAGCCCAACCTGTAGATAAAGAGACAGAAGCCAGTGGTTTTACCTGGGCTTATGCACCTTTCTTTAGTATAATAGATTAGCCCTCATTATTGTCTCTTGCCTGCTCTGGCTCCAAGGTCATGGCTTTGGAAAAACAAGTAACAGCTTTCTCAAACAGCGATTGTGCAACAGCTTCTTTAGCAGCTTCATAGCTGCGAAACACAAAAAGTCTGGTCAGAATATTTAGATTTGCAACAACTATTAGATACCGTCCTTAAAACCCTTACTGTTTGTATGCTTTATTCTTTATTATAAGTTTCGCGCAAAAATGTGGTCTGTCACATCTTAAACCTCGGTGCTGGAAAAAGCTGCTAGAGCCAAATAACTGTCTAATTGCAGCATCTCTGGGTGAGACGTTCGTTGCTTGCAACTTATTTGAGACCTTTTAGAACAGAAACACAAACATAACGTTAAGAAAGTAATAAGTGAAAAGGAGAACAAGAAATGCATATATAAACACTGGAATATTTCCTAAATGTGGTTGATTACAAACCTCAGAAAAGTCACGAGCGCTCATGTTGACCACAGAATTCTTTTGTTAAACTTCCAGAAAATGTTCAGGAATGTCAGAAAGTAATTCCAACAACACAGTTTGGAAACAAAGTAACCATGGGAACACCTAGCGAACAGGAGCCTGTACTACAATGGCTGGATTATGCGTTTATGAATCTCAATTTAAGGTCGCACCTATTTTAATTAGACAAAATTACCCTGGGTTAAAGTCAGACTACATTAAAACTTTACATTTGCGTGTCTGACAAGCCCAACCAGTTTAGCCGTACAGGCCCAGAACGGGAATTAAAAGTTTATGTTTATACGTTTCAATAGCTTTTTTTTTATTATTATTATTAATAATGCAGGAACTCCGTAGTCAAATATTACGCATACTTACGAAACGTTAAATTGTTAAACGCGTTGCAAACCATGCACTAGGCTGCTATATAGACTATAAGTACAGAACTCCGCTACACCTAATTAGGCGCCCTTTGTAGTACGTGAGAGTGAGATTTGGAACGAGCCCATCTTAATACCGCGCGCGCGGGCTTTTATTCTGAAAGCTAAGGCGGAAGAGCCTTTATTGTTGTCAGCGCGCAAATCAGCTGACAGTAATTGGGCTGTTTAGTGGGAGCCGGAGTTGGTGAGGCATGCTCGGGCGACATTGTTTGAGACGTGGGACTCGACTTTATCCGAAAGACTTAATACATTAAGGTTGGGAGGATTTTTAAATCAAATAAGATATTTGTTAAACGCTGTAGAAGAGGTTTGAAATGAATGATGAAGAGGAGACGAGGCCACTGCTGGCAGCAAATGGACAAGCAGCAGTGGACAGATCCGATCAGGATTTATATCTGGAGTAGGTGACAGTGCTTTCTTCATATCTTTAGCTGACAACAGGTTCGACCGAGCCAACTTTTTCAGCCCCATACCGAGCCTTGTCTTTGGCACTGATCCGATGCCAGTGTTTCATTTTCATTAGTCATTTTCAGGTGCAAAACACCTAAACAATGACGAGGGCCTGAAGCAAAAGTTTGGGTAGACGACATGATTACATACATATTTTTAACTCAGATCATTTACAGGAATTATAATTCAAGTGCGTGCCATAATAGTAGTAGTAAATAAATTGGTCTAGAATCAAAATGCTGGAATAAGATATAGCAAAAAGAGAGAGTAAAACATGAAATAACAAGTCATAAACTAATGCAAACAAACTCTATCAGTTTATAAATATCATAAACAAGTAATGCGATGGAATATACAGTATATCGGCTCATTGTCACCAATACCCAATCCAGCTGTTTTTGTGTCACTATCAGACCGATGGCTTCTGAAACCTTTTGTGGCCGACTGTTTTTAGGAAAGTAAAGAATGGAAAGCTCTACATGGCCACATTCGCAGCTGTTCTGGGCCCCCTCAGCTTCGGCTTCGTGCTGGGCTTCAGCTCTCCAACTATACCAGACCTGCAGAAGAGCCCAGATGCCAGACTCCGGCTCAGTGCTGAAGAGGCCTCCTGGTTTGGGGTACAGACTTCTTACTGCTAGTCAGATGCTGTTTTAACAAACCTTTTTATAGAAAAATAGGACGTATTTAGGCATTAACCAGCCTCATATACAATGCATTTTAACTGACGAGAAATTGATGGGGATGAATACACACAAAAAAAAGTAAGGAATTTCAAAAGGAATTTCTGCTAATGTCAAGGTCATGGTTCCTCTTTTGACTCAAAACATGAGCTGGTAACCTGTAATGGCACCGTTTCATCTTTCTTTACGCAGTCAATCGTGACAATTGGTGCAGGTCTCGGAGGGCTGCTGGGAGGCTGGTTTGTGGAGAAGATTGGCCGGAAGCTGAGTCTCATGTTCTGTGCTTTGCCCTTCATTTTTGGGTTCACTATCATCATCGCTGCTCAGAACCACTGGATGCTCTACGTAGGAAGGGTTCTTACGGGCCTGGCCAGCGGTGTCACCTCTCTTGTTGTGCCTGTACGTAACAGTAGATCATGATATGGACATTGCATTCAGTGGCTGAGACTTTTTGCCTGGAGTATATTTTTCTTTGATTACAGAGCTAGGTGCAGTTAGTGAAGTGAAACAGGTCACAGTTAGATATCTGTTCAGCCGCGATGAATCCTGTAATCCGTTAAAATGACCCTTAATCCCGTTTTATTGATTGTACAAAGCTGGTAAGAACTATGTTCACTTTGTAAACAGTATGGCCAGCCATTTCCAATCCTTTCATTTTTTGTAGATTTATAGAATTTTGTGTCAGTTCATTTCAAATTCAGTTTGAATAGATGAATTGGAGTCCATCTGCTAGTCCTGTAGTAGTGCTGCACTGAACTTTTGCCATCACATGCATGTTGTTAATATTGAATCCCAGCTTACTGTAATCCTCAGTACTTTTCATCCCTGCTTAGCCACATTTTGGGTGAAACTTGTCTTTAACATTTGCCTCTTGTGATAATCATTTCTTTTTTTGTTCTTTCAGCTCTACATCTCAGAAATGGCTCACGAGCGTGTAAGGGGAACAATGGGCTCCTGTGTCCAGCTCATGGTGGTGACGGGAATCATGGGAGCCTACATAGCTGGTAGCAGATTTTTTTTGAATCATTTATATATTCACTAAATGAAGTAATTTGTTGAGTGAACTGAAATGGCACCAGGTCACCTGATTCAAAGGATTGGGCATTTTAAAGGAATGCATTGCTCAAAAGCACCAGTTTGGTCAAGTCAGTGACATTAAACTAATGAACTTTCATTCAAAGCACTCGATAGCTTAAAATTAAGCCTATCCTGCATAGTAAGATTTGCTGAAAATGAAAGTGATGTTATTCCTAAAGTGTCATATAGAGATGATTGTAATTCTTGGTCTTTACTCTTTCAGACTTAAACTGTCATACTGTATCACTCTACAATGTAGAGTGAATGTGTGTGTGTGGTAATCTGAACTTTTCTTGAAGGCAGTACATTGGTCATTAAAAAAATTCTGTGGAATGTGCAAGTCAGACATACTGTCCGTATATATTCTTGTGTTTAGGGAAGTCTTTGAGCTTCATGCTTATGCTCTTCAGTTTCCAAGTACCACAGTTAAAATCCCTTATTTTAAATCGCATCATTAACTCTGAGTGTGTTTTTAATTCTGCTAGGTCTATTCCTGGACTGGCGCTGGCTGGCCATCGCCTGCTCCGTCCCCCCAACCCTGATGCTGGTGTTCATGTGCTTCATGCCGGAGACGCCACGCTACCTGCTGTCCCAGGGGAAGAGGAGGGACGCAGTAGAGGCACTGCGCTTCCTCAGAGGACCCCACGCTCCGGTCGAATGGGAGTGTGACAGGATCGAGGAGGCCTCTCAAGATGAGGTGAGGCTTCCCTGGCACTACAGAAGAACTGCAAAATTTTGGACTGCTGTGTTGAGAATATGACCAAGAAAATGGCACGATTCTAGATTTACGCATAAACGTAGATAAATATAAGTGGTATCTTTGATGCGTTATACAATGGTTAGAGACAAATTCACATAATATGTTCACAAATTGTAACTTGGACCCCATCCACAGGGTGATTCGAATGTTGAATAAATGAACATCCTCTGAGCGCCTTATGTTTTTTTGTTGCATTTTGTCACTGCGCTTGATTGACTTCGGCGGGGTTGTCACATTGGCATTCGTTTGATGCAGTGTAACGCCAACCCGCAGCCCGTTTTGTAGCTTGGTGTGTTTGCCTGTGAAGGCAGTAATCAGGCTGCCCAAAGTGTTTACATGTGGATCGTCTAGTGCAGGGGTGTCAAACTCAAATACAAGTTGACCAAAATTAAAAAACTTGGACAAAGTCGCAGGCCAGCCTTGATATTTTTTTAAATAATGTCTATAACCGAGGAAGTTTTTCCTTCTGTTCACATATAACGATGAACCTTGGGGGTCGTGATTGACGTGCCAATGCACCAGCAGAGCATTCTGGGATTTGTAGTAATAGTGGTGCATGTGCTGTCTACTGGCGGGCCAACAAGTAGATATTTGGTATTATCTCGCGGGGCAAATATAATTACGATTATGGGCCAAAGACGACTTCGACGACTGGGCCGGAGCGTCTCCAATGCACTAATGAGCGAGAAGGTCTAAGTTCTGAAACCCTTAGCATGTCTAGAAAATTCGAGTCCTGGGGGTTTCTAAAAGCTAGATTTTAACTAAGGTTGCTCAAGAGAGGTTGTCATTGCTTGTCACTCTGGATAAGAGTGGCTTATGATTATCCTAAATGTAAATGCTTTGTGTGATGGAGTGACGTGACCGTTGGTGTACTGTAATTGCAGGAAGGATGTTTCAGTCTGGCAGACCTGAAAGACCCTTGTGTGTATAAGCCTTTAGGAGTGGGCGTCATGATGATGTTATTACAACAGTTCACTGGCATCAATGCCATCATGTTTTACGCTGAGACGATATTTGAACAAGCGCACTTCCAGGTAAGACATCTGAGACAGTAAAGCGAGTTATTGTCTGTGTGAACACACCACCGCAAAGCACACAGTGCACCACAACAAAATATGACGTGCGTTTGAGTGATTATTTGTCTTTGCGAACACACCGCAGCACAGCACACAGTGCACCACAACCAAATGTGACCTCTGCATTTAACCCATCCGTGAAGGAGCAGTGGGCAGCTAACAAGCGCCTGGGGAGCGGTGCTTGGGGACAGTACCTTGCTCATGAGTACCTCAGTGGTAACTTTACCAGCCCTGGATTTGAACCTGCGATCTTCTGATCACGGGGCGAACACCCGTTACGCCACCAACTGACCCATCCATGAAGGAGCAGTGGGGTTTTTTTTTTTTACCAGCACCGGGGGAGCAGTGCTTGGAAGATGGTACCTTGTTCACGAGTACCACCTTGAACCGGCGACCTTCCGATCTTGGGGCCAACTCTCTAACCGCGACGCTACCAACGGCCCCAAATTGGCGTAATGATTATCTGGGCACGTTACTGTACATGAATCTAAGCTGAAAAGCCATTTGTGCCTGTTAAGCCGTGAACGTGAACGTTACTATGATTAGCTGCTTAGAGGAGAGGGGAAAATCACTGTGCCCATATTATCAGCTGCTGTGAGTAGAATCAGCTGTAGTGATGGTCTATAAATGCCAAAGCCGTGGATCATTATGTGCAGTGCAGGACATAAAAACTTGATTCCAAAAGATGTATGTTATTCTTTTATTGACCATCGCAGTCCATAAGGTGTGTTATTTTGTAAAACACTTCCATCTACGGTTCACAGGTGGCGGCAAGGCAACTCACGTGACTTGACTGTTGTTTTTATTATTTTTGAGACTCATTAGCAGAAATCGCTCAAAGCAATTTAACAAACGCGACCCCCTCAACATGTTTTTTTTTGTGTTACCCTAATCAAGGAATTAAGGCATGTTATTAATTTTGTCATTGTGCTTCAGAACGGAAGTCTTGCCACTGTTGTTGTGGCTGCGACTCAGGTGGTCTTCACAGCATTCGCAGCTGTAATCATGGATCGAGCCGGACGGAAAGTTCTCCTCATCTTGTCAGGTTCGCACACTAAAACCCTGACGAATGAAAGGCACAATTGATTTAACCGAATACTCCCTGGCTCAGCAAATCTCCTCGAACTCCATTTTCTCCACTTTTTCTCTGCAGGTGTTGCCATGTGTATAAGTGAAGCGACGTTTGGGGTTTACTTCAAGTTGTCTTCAGTCAAGAGCGGTAATGCCTCCTTGACAAGCATGCTTATGGAGGCACAAGGGCCGGTCAGTGACGCACCAACCCAAGATCTGTCCGGGCTTGCTCTTGCTAGCATGGGGATTTTTATTGCAGGTCTGTAGAAGTTTGCTGACTATACACTTAAATTTCTTTTAAACTAGAGTCAGCATGTTTTAGGGATCCCATGTGATGTTTTGCAGAATTCCGCTGTTCATTTTGTACTTCTTCATGTTGTGTGTGTACAACTTTATGAGGGACGTCTTGGTGTTGAAAGTGTGGGGCATTTAGATTTCCCTTAATTTACTCAACTGAGGCCGTTTGAGTACTTGCACGATGTAACTTACAAAGTGGTATGAGGACACAAAAATGCTTATGTAAAATTTTTATGACCTTTCTTTCATCTGTTTTTAGTAGTCCATAAGATATTATTTAAAGCTACAGTATGTTCATGGTCAGCCATAACATTATGACCACTGACAAGTGCAGTGAGTAACATTGATTACGGTGCTTACAGTGGCACCTGGCAGACAGTGAACATTTTGTCCTTGAAATTGGTTTGTTGGAAGTAGAGCTAAAACGATGATTATTCAATTACAAAAAGTGGTCGAGGCAATTTTTCTAGAATCAAAGCATCGTTTAATTCATTTCACTCGCTAGAGCATGCGTTGCTTGTGTTTAGCTTATTAATGACGCACGTTTTCAGTGATGCGATCAGCACAAGACCTGCTCCCCTCTGTATGTGAAAGTTTTTATGAGACATTCTGTGTACAAAAACAGAAGTAAATGCTTAAAAACACATAAATGACATTTTCCACGATGTAGAGCCATTGCTCACTAGAATGAGCCAGTTCGGTCAAAAACGTCCCCAGTATTACAGACAAAACACAAATTTTAGCTGATAAATAACCACAACAACCAGCGTTCTACTCACAATACACCCGTTCATTGAGATTTTCCCATAGATTTTCTATAGTTTAATCTGGAACGTGCGCCCGACAGTTTATTGTGAAGTCTCTGAGGGGCGCGTGGGAGATTGAGGGAAATGTAGTTCTCTTCCAGAAAGGCCAAAGGCAGTCAGTTTATTGGCCAAATTGGTTCAAAATGACCCAAAACTTCAGTATTTCTTCATTTTTAATTGATCAGATATTTTTTCAATTTTATAATGTTGAAGTGTAATCAATAGGAAAGAAGAAATATCAAACATGTATTTATCAAACTATTATTCTATATTCTGATGGATACCAAATGGATAAAGAAGTTTTTCCGCAATAGATTGTTTAGCCATAGAATGCATAATAAAAACTCTGCAACTCGGCAATAAAAGAGACAATGCTCTTACTATTTCTAGTAGTAATGTCTACAGTTGCAGCACTTTTATTTTACTGTACATAAATCTAAAAAAAATGAAACATATCTACAGTCATGACTGTTTTCGTAAGAAATGTGCTGATTTCATAACTGCGTCAGCATTTACACATCAAACTATGACAAATTTGAGTAGTGCAGGACGTCCTGAATACAACATAGCTTCTACTCACGCACTAGAATAAGACAAAAAACAAAGCTATTGTCTTTTTTTCTGTTTTTAAAAAAATAATTTATCCGATTAATCAATGAAAAAATCGATAGAATACTCGATTACAGAAAGAATTAAAAGTTGCAGCTCTAATTCAAAGTAGAACAACTTGGGCACAGGCAATGGAAGCAAATCCAGATCACTGTGGTAGATGATAGCCAGTCCTACACCACCATGACCAGCGCCTCTGGCTTTCTGAGGGTAGCAATAACTAGAAGGCCAGGTGTCATTTAAAGCTGAAAAAACCTCAGGTTGATGCCAGGTCTCAGTAACATACATCAGATCTAAACACTTGCCTAAAATGTGGTCCAAAAAGCCAGTGTCCACTCCTCCAAAAACTGGTGAACCTGGCGAGAGGGTGATGGGTGGCCGAGGCTCACTGATGCAAGGGAGTGACTGTAGCTGAGACTGCTGAAAATGTTCATTTTGGTTCAGGTAGAAACGCCAACTGTATGATGCTGCGTAACTGCAGATCTAGTCACAATGTTATGGCTGATAATATAATATGACATGATGTTATGACTGCAATTCTGTATATCTCAAACTTATATTGCGGTACCTAATAACTCAAACACACATTGATACATATATCTATATATATATTTCTCAGGATTTGCAATCGGATGGGGCCCAACGCCATGGCTGGTGATGTCTGAGATCTTCCCCACCAGAGCTAGAGGCCTGGGCAGTGCTGTCTGCGTCCTCACCAACTGGACATGTGCTTTCATAGTCACTAAAACCTTCCAGAACCTTATGGTGAGAATGTACTCACTTTCTACTATTACAATGCCATTGAATGGTTGCAGCAGTGAGATTGTAGCGCCCAGAATTTTATTGCAATGACACAATACTAGAGGTCGACCGATATTGGTTTTTCAGGGCCGGTATCGATACCGATTATTGCTAGTTCACGAGGCCGATAACCGATATTTGGAAACGCAAATTTTAACAGTAGTTTTATGAACACAACGTGAAACTTTATTTAAATAACTTTATTTAAAGTAAACATTTTAGTAACATTATAAAACTGTGAAAATTAAATTTTAACCTCAGTATTCCAAATTAAGCAGCAGCAGGTTGTGGTGAAGAAAGCGAAACTCCTCAGCGTGCTCTCCACTTAACCTAGATCTCGTGTGACATTTAGCTAATCAGAGACGTGGGCAGGACATTAAATGAAGCAGCGAGTCGAGAGCAAAAGGCACAGAGAGAGAAGATGGCAGTGGAGTCGCAGTAGCGCACCTTGTAATTGCTTAATATCGGTGATGGTCTTAATCAGTGGTCACCAACTGGCAGACACCGGTCTGAGTCCAGACCCAAAGAGGACATTGCCAGACCGCGAGGTGTTTCACATCTAAATAATAAAATATAGGAAAGTGTTTTATAAACGTGCACAGACCGGGCATCTTTGTAAACCATGTGGGTCCTTCCGTTGTTGCGTCCTCTCCGATTGCAGAAGAGCCGTAGACCGACAAAAAAGAAAGAGGGCAGATGATGATTCGGATGAAAGAAACGTGTGTAGTAGGATGGCGTGTCCTAAACCACGAAAAGTTGACACAGTAAGTTGAGTGTTTAAAGATGAGTGGACGCACAAATATGCCTTTATTCTGCCCACGACAAAGGAAGCACGTCCAGTGTGTCTGATTTGCTCGGAGTCTGTGGCGGTTGTTAAAAATAATTACCCCCAGCTTTCCAAGTTAAGGACTCGCAAAATAAATGAGCTCAATGCCCAGTATGATCGAGCCTCAAGAGTCCTCTCGCAGCCTTTCACAGCACAACAACCTGCACTCGAGTGTTTGCTGAGAATACGCATCATTTATTTGTTTAAATATTTTGCTAAAATTGAGACACCCTTTTTAAAACTCCATGGTTAAATTCAACCCTTATTTTATTTGAAAGGAGAAAAGAACATTTTATTATTGGATCATCCTTCAGTTCAATGTGAAAATTAAAAATAAATATAGCTGAAATAATAATTTAATATTTACTTTCACCGTCAATTATTGACTACCTACGGACATTGATACAACTATGAGGCTAGTTCGACTATTTAAAAAATCTGTTAATATATATTTTTTAATATTCTGTAATGTGTTCATGTACTGTCCCCTTAAAAATATGACTCCACTCCATCCAGTCTGCCACAGCATCTGTGATTCCTTTAATCATTTTAAAACAACTAAGATATGCATCAAATTCCACATTTAATGCTTGAGTCTATTTACAGAACAAACCTTGTCAGTGAACTATGAGGGCAAAAAAACAAACAAAAAATGTTGATTAATCATAATCAAGATCAATTTTTTATTTATCATGATATTGATTTAAGGTACTTATACATATTTGTCAGTGTTCGTGATTCTAGGTCAAATTTTAATTATAAGAACAATCGAGTGGTATGTGCAAGTTATTTTTATGTAAGAAAATATTGACCTGTTTGGTAAGAGAGGAAATATGGATTCTTAATATTAATGTGTTACCCAAGTTGCAGTTTTAACTGTTTGAGATTAAAGCTGTTTGCTCAGCTTCGTCATCAGTACATCCTCTTAGAATGTGTAATATATAGATTGATACTAGATTTGCAGATGATAATCATTGTCATAATCCCACAGAATCTCATAACCAGCGCGGGGACGTTCTGGATGTTCTCTGGATTCTGTGCCTTCAATGTCATCTTCACAATATTCTTCATCCCAGAGACTAAAGGCAAAACCTTAGAGGAGATTCAGTCCTGCTTTAAAGGAGCTCGCTCTCGCTAACCCAAATCCGAGATGCTCGTCCCACAGCCAACGCCAAAGTCAAAGCCTAACAACTATGTGCGATTACGAACTGCTCATTATACCACGGAATTTATGAAAAAAATGTTTATCCAGAGAGTCGTTTTTTAAACATGATTTTGTACAATCAATATTAAGGACCTTACTACAGGTCCTGACAGATGAGGCCAAAACAATTTACAGTTTTAAGCAGATATAGCTGTCTTTACGCAATCTGTGAACTGTTTATCAGAGAGGGTCCTGTTTATGCTGAGAGGGTCCTGCAAGTGGCCCATCAACAACCCGGGATTCGAAATATCCCTTGGACTATTTTTGTATCTTTGCGTCTTTAAATAACTAACAACTCATCTTGATCTATTGCTTGTTGTACATTAAATGTTCGTGCACCCGGTCGCCCAGAGGAGGATGGGGTCCCCCTCCGAGTCTTGGTTCCTCTCAAGGTTTCTTCCTATTAGAGGGAGTTTTTCCTTGCCACTGTCGCCTCAGGCTTGCTTGTTGGGGGGTTTAGGCCGGTTATATGTAAAGTGCTTTGTGACAATGACTGTTGTTAAGAGCGCTATATAAATAAATTTGAATTGAATCAGTACTGTGAAATGTGAAGTTTTAAGATTTGTTTAAATTGTGTCATTTCTAACTGTTATCCACTGTTTAGATGCCTTTTCAGCAAAGTCATTAAGGGTATGGTTAAGGTACATTATCACACTGAACATGCAGGGTTACCGCCCAGATAAACCAAACTCGCCATAGTTATTCATAGTCAATGAAGGAAACAAAGCTCAACCTTTTCCTTGGTTTTATCTGGTGAATTTCACTTTTCACTGTTTTTTTCTGAATTTAATAAGCTCTTCTAATTTAGTTTTGACAAGATAAAATAAAGTATTTCTTTGTTCATTTTCCAAAGCCTTGCTTTGAGTAAATTGTGTGAATACAATACAATATACTAATGCTTTTATTCTAAAATATTAAAAAAAGAACCGAATTAAAATGATTGTTAAGGTGATGGTTTTTAACAAGACCTTCATAGATACAAGTACTGTTGAGTAAGAATGGTGTCGAGAATTTTTCTCAGCAACAACAATGTGAAAAACTTATTGAGGGATGCAAACAGCTCTCTTTTTTTTTCAGTAGGTTCTTTGCCTTTGCAGTTTCTAGGGCTGGAACAATTCATTTAATTAATTCTTTTCACGCTAGAGCTTGCTCCGCTTGTGTTTCGCTTGTGACACAACGTTCTCAGTTCCGCGACCAAGGCAAGATCGGATCCCTCTGTATGTGAGTGTTTTGTGAGATATTCCGTGGAAAAAAAAAAAAACCCCACACAGAAGTAAATGCGTAAGAACGCATAAATGAAATGTTCGAGGCGTAAACACGCGCTGTTTGTCCCCTTCATTACAGACTAAACTCACATTTGAGCTGCTAACTAACCACAACCACCAGCGTTTTACTCACATTCATTCATTCATTCATTATATGAATTGATTAGATTTTCAGCGTTTGTTCCGGAACGTCCGTCCGTCCGTCGCTTTATTGTGACGCGACTCCGAGTGACGCGCGGTGATTGTGGGAAATATAGTTCTGTCCCAGAAACGCCAAAAGCAGCTTATTTTATAGGCCAAATTGGTTTAAAATGTGTAGTTGTAGTTTTGAGCCAATTTGGACTACTTTTGGCCTATAAAAAGAGCTTCCTTTGGCGTTTCTGGGAGAGAACTACATATCCCACAATCCCCCGCGCGCTACACAGCGGCATGTCACAATAATGGAATTAAACAATACAGAATATCAATAAATGTCTGTATTGTGAGTGGAACGCGGGTGCTTATTTTCAGTTATATGAGTTTAGTCTGTAATAAAGGGCAGATCTGACTGAGCTGGAGCGTTTTAGTGAGAGCCGCGAGCGCTCAAACACACTGTGCACGCGTTTACACTGTTGACGAGCGACGTGCACCCACCTCCCTCCCGCTCGCATTTTAATTCTCATGGATCTGCTTTTATCTCAAATGTGCTTTTGCGTTCAAATGAGGAAATACGTCGCAGCGACGGAGAATTTTAATCCCTGAGAAGGCGTGACAATGACCACGTTTAAAAATTATAGTTTAATGACGGGCGTACCGCACTATGAGTGTACAGAACCGAACAGGGCTTAACAAACGGTTCGGTTAAATACTGAAACCGTTGCATCCCTATTTGTAATCGAATAATTGATTCCATATCCTAAAGGATACCAAATGGATAAAGAATTGTTTCCTCCAGGCACTAATCTTATTTTTTCTTCAGAGTACTATGCCATAGAATTTGCAAGCAGTGAAATAGATTCTGTTCTTACTATTTCTAGTAGTTCTAGTATGTCTGTAGTTTCAGCATTTTTATACTTCATAAAGCTAAAACAAATAATAAATAAATAATATTTTTAACTAGAGAAAAAAGTTCGTCAAGACAAACTTTAAGTTGGCTTGAGAAAGCCGGACCAGAAGGTTTTAAAAAGTTTTAAGTTTTGAGGGTTTTCAGTCTGTAATAGTTTGAAGTTTAAAGTAGTTTTAAAAAGTTGAAAGTTTGAATGTTAGACAGACAGACAGATAAACCACAGATAGATAGATAGATAGATAGATAGATAGATAGATAGATAGATAGATAGATAGATAGATAGATAGATAGATAGATAGATAGAATGTTGTTAGCATGTTACTAGCATGATTAGCAAGTTACTAGCATTATTAGCATGATTAGCAAGATACTCAAGCCAACTTAATTAATATTATTCATATAAAATAATTTATTTATAACAGAAGACACTATTAGGCTGATTAAATAGCTCAGATCAGAGAGAGAAAAGACGGTGTGAAGTAGAACAAAATAAATAAACAATACCAGTAAGGGGGGCTTAACTACCTCTCCTTTTAGGCCATACATGCTTTTGCATCCCTGCTTATTATAAACTTACATTTTTTTAATTTGATTGTCGAGAAAAGTTGTAACTTTTTGTGCAAATCAACTTTCATTTTGTTTCATAGATGTAATATTTTTCAATCTTGACAGAGGACAAGACGCTGTTTTGTGGCTCTTTTTTTTTTGTCTAGTTTCTCTTCCCATAAACAGGATCATTAGGATGTTGACACTGTTCTGCCACCTTTCCTGTCTTGGCTGGTTTGAGGAAGACATGTAGCTGCTTGTATGGCTGTAGATCCAATTGCCAGGACTCAACAGTAGTTGTTCTGTTCTGTGATTTGCATTTTACGATGGCTTTGCTGTATGCCGGGGGTTTGGGGGCATTGGCCTGAGTTAAAGACACGTCCCTACGCCGGCCGTCTGCATAAAACCCCCCTCCGAGTTCCTGGAAGAGCCAGTTCATTCACTGCTTTTCTGTGTGAACTTTGTGTTCAAACGCAGGGGCCAACATGATGATGTTGTTTGTGGCTGTTGTGTGCAGCGTCGTGCTGCCGACCCAGTGTTTTCCCCTCACAGATATTCGTCCACAGCCGGATTTTGATTTGGAGCAGGTGAGTAAAATAATACACTGAAGTTAGTAGTGTGATCTCAGCGTGCGTTAGACTGTTTTGTGCGGTTTGGACATCTGAGGTCAAATGCAAATGTTAAAAGCATGTGTGTAACAAAGGTCCATCTTTAAACTTTGGTTTTAGATCGATTAAATATTTATCCATGTTATAGCGCAAGTGGCAAATTGTGTTTCTGTTGATTTACAAGGTTACGAGGAATTGCTGAGCTTGTGGACTACAAACCTAACAACACAATTTACTATTTATTCTTCCCTCTTTCATAAGATGCTAAAACTTTCAAGTTAAGGCTTGACAACAGTAAAAAGAGAGAATGAACAGATTTGGGTGACCAACTTAAAAATGTTTTGCTATTGTGAGTAGAGCAGAGGTGAGTAGTAACAGGTTACTGTAATATGAGTAATAACAAGTAACGCAGATGTGTAAAAAAGGAACACATACTCTCCGTATTCCTTTTTATAAGCTGTAATTCTCTTGTAAATAAATATTTGAGTAACTAATCTACTTTTTACTCAATTACATTTTTTCATAGTGCCTTCGTTATACCCTCTGGGGGCGAAAGTCCACATCAGGAGAAAAAAGCTCTGTTTAGAACATGTCTCTGTCTCTAGGTGCGCGCAGAGTGGAATCATAGGCTGTGAAATACACCTACGTAGCTCCACTGCAACACTGCTGCAGTTTCAGACCAGATTGAAAATAACAGTTAGTGGTGAGCCACGACACTAGATGGAGAACACTGAAGCTGCTAGTATGACCTGCTGAGACAACCCCTGGCCACATCTGGCTGCACTTTTCATACCCAAAGCAAGGAAGGGATATAATTACATTACGAAGTGCTTGTGTCCCTTGTGTCTTCCGAAGAATATGAGTCTTCTGATAAGCTATATGGGAAAATAAAAAAATCTAATTGTTAAATGTCTTTGAACTCTTAACATATTATTCCAAATGTATGGCAGACAAGAACAGAACGAATTGTTTGATTAAAACTTGAAAGGCAACTGATTTACTTGATAAATAAAGATAGGGGAAATGCTTTTTTTGTTATTTATCACTAACTTGTGTGCTTGAAATATACCAAAATGAAATGTAATTTGAGTAACTTGATAACAAAGTACTTCCTTACTATTACTTGAGTGGGTTTTTCAAATGGGAATTATTACTTTGACTCAAGACATTTTTGACAGAAGTAATTGTACTTGTACCTGAGTACATACAGTATTTTCAGTACTCTACCCACCACTGGAGGGGGTATTATTGAAAACCGAACGATTCGTCAATATAAATTTTGTGTGCGGTAACGACTAACTTTAATTTGTGTCTGTTTTTACGACCCATGCATGCGCCTGTTCTAACGGAAATGTTTCTTTAGTTTGCAGGGGAATGGTACCGAGTTGGCATGGCTTATGAGTCTCCAGGATTTGTCAAGTACAAAGACAAATTTCTGATCTCCAAAGGCATTCTGGTCCTTAATGAAAATGGTGGTGCAAACCTTACCATGTGGATGATGCTCGGGTATAGTGTACTCTACTTTGAAAAAGTTTTCTTGTAGACAGACGGTGTGCCAAAATGTGCTTTATGCATGACCTATGTTCATGCAAAATTTACATCCGACCCAGGCCTCGGTTCTGTCAAAAACTGATTCTTCTTTATTTTCCACTCTAAGGCCAAAGATGTGCACCCACATCTTTTATGTGTATGACAAGACAGATGTTCCTGGCCTGTTTACGTACTACAGTCTAAGTAAGTACTGCCTCCACTGGTCTTACATAAAGTCACTTTGCGCTCTGCATGTAAATGCTTGCAAAATTGCACTGTAAAACAGCTGGTGCGGAGGGATATGATGTAAAAGTTGTGGAAAGTCATTTATATTGTTAGTGGGGGCTGGTCAGGGATGGACAAAGTACAGATTCTTATAGTCAAAAGTTACTTCAAGTGAAAGTTGTGCAGAAGTACTGGAGTACTGGAGCAATTGCCTTTTGCAATACCCAAGTCAAATTTCATACTAATATCAGTGCATTGTTCTATTGTTTCTGAGCAGAATCTGAAGCAGCTCACTGTCTTGTGCTGTCTTGCTTGTTAAGCCTGTAGAATCAAAAGCTTGTTGAATATGCTACAAAGCCTCTAGAAACACAAGGCAGTGTCTTTTTTTTTTATTTGTTTTGTTTAACCTGAATAAAGCCGTGGGTGCTCCTTCGGGGAGTCTTTAGCTTGGTCTGCAGAAGCTGGCATTTCTACAACCATCTACTTGACTCACACATGCAGCTTGCATTTTGAATTTGACTGATAGACGTAGGGGGGCTTCTGATCACTTATTCTCATATGACCAACTCAGTATGGCCTGTCACATTCTAGAACAAAACATTTGTACATTGAGGTCAAAGATACACATCGAAGTAATAAGAATTGAGACCCTTTCTATTCATTTCATTTTCCAAAGTTCACTTTTCCTCATTTTCTTTCTGTTGCAGGGCACAAGATAGATAAGGACATCACAGTGGTGAAGACAAACTACACTGAGTACGGGGTGGTGCTGAAGTATAAGAATATGGACAAAGAATACACTCAGGTGGCGCTTTATGGTGAGGTGAAGACATTCCTTTATGTCATTTATTTCTTCACATTGTGACTTGTCCCTCTAGTACAAGAGTGTGGAATTTCCTGGAGGTATTCAATCATACTTGATTTCAGAACATTCCCACCTGGACCCACTAGGTATATACTCATTAGAAGTGACTCACCAGGTGGAAAACCTCCAAAGATTATGGCCGTCAGATAAAGGTGATATAACTGCATCTTCTGTTGCAAACACAAGAAACAAATGAATTTATTTAACAAATGAAATTAACTAAAATGCCAGTTCCTACGGAGAAAAAAATTAGGGCACATACACATTCATATTCGAAATGTCTAGAATTACACCCAGGTGCACCATATAAGGTTAAAATGATTAGAACATTCTGACAGAGCTTTTTGATGAAAACTGTCTTATTTAAATCTCAGACATTTAATTAGGTTTGCTCTTGATCGTTGAAATTGGTGCCTTCACAATAGTTAGTGTCAGTGATCTGGTTAGGATTTGGCAGAAATGCTAACCGTTAGCCGTTAGCCCTTGTAGCGTGGTGGTTAACCCAAGTGCGGAGGGTAGCGCCAGTAGGTAGGATAGCCACGCGATTTGATTTGAAGAACTCTCTCACACAAAGAGCAAGGATTCCCACAAGAAACCGCATTCTAACAAACACACACTCAATCGAGGAGATAACCAAATAACTGGAATACTCACAGTTGAAGCTGAACTTAAGCAGAGTTGGGCTGGTGACTCAATGGCTGAGCGATGCGCCTCAAGGAACCTTTTATACTCCCCGAACCGCGCCCGACCACCCTCGGGTCCTAGTGCCGGTTGCGGGACGCAGCGCGCGTGACAGTTAGATCCAAAGAACTCTCTGAAACCTCAAGAGACTTTTGAATCAGCCGTTCTACTGTCCGGAAGATCAATTGCAAGCAGAGAACATTTAAAATAACTGCCAACATGCTCAGGTCAGGCCTTCCAAGCTGAAAGAAGTCTCCAAAGATCCTAAAATATCATCGCGGGACATACAGATGGTTCTTACGACAGTTGATGTCAATGTAGATATATCTACCATCAGAAAGAGACTGTAGAAGTTTGATTTACATAGGAGGTCTGCAAGAAGGAAACCCTTGCTGTCAAATAAACATCAGGGCAATACTGCAGTTTACCAGAGGCCACCTAGACAAAGATCAGGACTTTTTGAACAACATGCTTTGGACACATGAATCTAAAATTGAATTCTGTGAGCATAGTAAAGGACGACATGTTTGGTCTAACCCAAATAGAGCTTTTGAGCAATAAAAAAACTCATACCCACTGTGAAACATGAAGGTGGAAATGTCATGATTTGGGGCTGCTTTGCTGCAGCAGGACCTGGTCAGCTCACCATCAGAGAATCCACAATGAATTCTTCATCGTATCAGAGGAGGCTTGACTACAATGTACAACCATCTGTCTAGAAGTTGAAGCTGAAGTGGGTATGGACCATGCAACATGACAATGACCCAAAACATTTAAGTAAATCTACCAAGGAATGACTTAGGAGGAAGAAATGGAGAGTTCGCCCAGTCGCCCAGAGGAGGATGGGGTCCCCTTCCGAGTCTGGTTCCTCTCAAGGTTTCTTCCTGTTAGAGGGAGTTTTTCTTTGTCACTGTCGCCCCAGGCTTGCTTGTGGGGGGTTTAGGCCGGTTATATGTAAAGTGCTTTGTGACAATGACTTGTTAAGAGTGCTATATAAATAAATTTGAATTTGAATTTGAGTTCTGGAATCGCTAAGGTAAAGCATGGAAAGCATTCGTATTGAGATGCTGCTGTGAGGTGATTTGAAACGGGCCGGGCATGCAAGACATCCTTTAAGCATAACACATCTTAAGAAATTTTGCATTGAAGAATGAAGAAAAACTCTGCTAGTTGATGTCAGAGATAGTTATAGAAAAAGGTTATTTTAGCCAAAGGGGGAAATACTTCCCTTTAGAGCATAGGGTGTCCTAACTTTTTCCTCAGTAGGAATTGGCATCTTAGTTCATTTCTTTTGTTAAACAAATAAATGTGTTCCTTGGGTTTGCAGCAGAAGATGCTATTATATCACCTTTATCTGTAAATATAATCTGAAAGATTTAATAGTGATATGTTGAAATTTCTAATAGGGAATGAAATATTTAGTAACTTTAGTAACTTTTTCACATGACTGTACAGAACGATCCAAAGACTGTGCAATTTTTTTAAATAGAATTTAGAATTTAAAAAGTTTACAGGTTAAGAACCTTACAATCAACTAAAGCGGAAGAATAAAATACATACATAAAATATAGAAATTTTGTATTTAAAGTGCAGTGTGCGTTGTTGCAAAATGTACAAATATACATACAGTTCTTTAGGACATATAAAACATAAATGGACATATAAGCATAAAGTGTAAAATGGCAGATTGGTAACAATATGGAAGAGTCTATATATACACATATATATATATATATATATATATATATATATATATATATATATATATATATATATATATGTGTGTGTGTGTATATATATATATATATATATATATGTATATATGTATATATATATATATATATATATATATATATATATATACACACACATGCAGATGTACATATGCATGTATATATGCTCCGTATAACACAGGAATTTTGCTGCAGGTCGAACTCCAACCCTCAGACCAGAGCTGATAGAGCATTTCAGGTCATATGCCTTGTCCTTGGGCTTTTCTGAGGAGTCCATCGTTATACCTCATGTAGTGGGTAAGTCTAAAGCAGACGGAAAAAGCTTAATAAATGAGTTCTCCGGATAAAGATTTGTCAGATACATAGTTATACAAGTATAACACGTTGTAAAATGCACCATGATTCATTCCTAAGAGTGTGCAAGTGTAAACAGGAATTGACACATTCTTCATAGATTAAGTTAAAGAAACGTTACAAAACCCTAAATATTAAAAGAGAAAATATATAGAAAAACGTTTTCTAAAATGTATAGTACATTTATACTATAAACAGTAACTTGACATGTGTATGTTATGGAATAACTGTAGATATTGTCGGAAGATGGTGCAAATTAAAATGAAAATTGACAAACATTTAATTTAAAGAATCTAAATCTAAAAAGTAAATATATAGAAAAATGTTTCCTAAAATAGACATTTATACTATAAACTGTAGCTATACATGTGCATATTCATAGCATAAACCTCAGTGTGCAGCATATACTGGAGGTACTTTATAAACAGGCCTGTTTATGTAAATATCTACAAGAAAAAAGTAACTCAGGAGAGCAGTAAAATTGGTCAGCCAAAGAGTAAATGTAATGAGGGATGAACTTCACTAGCTGAAAATATAATCACATAAAAAAGAAAAAGTCTGTTTAACCGTTCTTTTAAAAGAAAGCAAGATACAACACAGACCTGAGTGACAAATATGTTTTAAAGTCTTTGATGAAATGCTACATGGGCCTGTGACAGCCTAGTGGGGAATTATAGGTGCCGTTTCTAAATAAGAAGTTAAAGTGAAATGCTTGTGCTCTGCCCGTGTGTGGGCCTCACTGTGTGTACCCAGTAAATAAAACGAATAAACAGAGCGCTGTGGAGGTGAAGCTAGAGGTTGTCCATTTAAAGCTGACCTCAGATCAGCTGGGCTTTTTTCACTAGTGATGACAATATTTGGGTTTGGGTGGCCGCAACTGATCCTCTGCTAGGTTCAAGTTGCATGTTGAACTTTGAATCATTCAGGAGTAAAACCGTTTCTGTGAAATGTTGGTAAACGGGTATAACAGCAAACTGCAGTTTTGCCAAATTTATGCACGTTTGTGACGTTTTAAGTGACCTTTTTTATCTCTGCTTTTTCCAAAGATCCATGTCCTATTCCAGAACCGAGGTAAGGACAATGTGAGACATGTCTGAAGATGAATGAAATCTAAGGCTTTTAGAGTGTATTTGATATAATTGCACTAAAGGGAACGGGAGCCATTGTCTTATTAATGAAATCAATCTCTGAAATCAACTCCAGGTAACTCTGGAGTATAATTATATATTAAAAGGTTAATTGCAGAATTTCTTAAGACAGTTTTTTAGTAAATGTAATCACACTTTCGCCAGACCTCCTGATTCCGGCGTTAATACAAACACAAACAAGACAGTAGAAGAAACGTCACACGTCTCATCTAATTCCTGATTCTGCACCTGCTGCTGTCCTGGTCAAGGGCTTTTTTTTTTCCAAACTGGACTGTAAGTCATATCTAGTCTGAATCTGACTGTTAAAACTGTTTTTAATTATGATAATAATTTTTATTTCTATAAATTTAGATGTCCTTAACTTTATAGTAAACACAGAAGATCGAATGTTTGGGGTCATACCCTGTTTATGATGTAATTATATTTTAAGCTTTATTTGTCTAATTTCTGTTCCTTCTTTCCTAAATGTTTATGATGACTATGTAAACTAATCCACTTTACTATATTGATAGTAAAGATTGTTACCATTTAAACGGTAGCGATTGTGTTCCCGTTAGTGTCAGCAGAGGTCGCTGCTGTTGCTTTTTTTTTTCTTTCAAACGAAACACGAAAACGGATAGATTTTCTTTTTAATCTGTGTTCATTTGGATAATTGTATCTGTGTTGTTCATATTGAAGATTTCATCAATTTGTTATCATTTTGCCTGAGACAGCAGTTCTATCAAAGTCCAAAGCAACATGTGTAAGATGGTGAAATGTGGTGAAACATTGGAACGTTGCAATATTCAACGTTGAGATTTCTCTCAGACATGGGACTTACTTTTATGTGATTTGTACCATTCTGAGTTCAGATGATTCTGGTAGTTGCTGTCTGCTCCAACTTTTTTGTAAAAAGTTTAATTAAGCTATGAAAATAAAGAGAAGAAATTGGAGGTACCGTTGAACCCTCAGAATAAATGTGTGCATGAGAGAGAGGGGGAATGTATGTGTGTGTGAGCGTGTGAGAGAGAGACGGTGTGTATATGTGAGAGAGGGAGCACAATCAATGTCTTTAGATGAATGAGAAAGTTATAAAAACTAACTTTCGGGGGAACATTTTTGTATGTGATGTTCACTCTTTATAAAAAAAATACTTTCATTTAAAAACTTCCAACTTTTATTTGGGAAACCTGCAGTCAAAAACATTGTATTTCAATACTAAAGTTAGAGTTAGGTGTAGAGGTGATATTATTTGTAGTATCTAGTAATATAGGAGACGATAGAATAACCTGAAAGATGGCACGATATGTGTGAGAGAAAGACAGAGCTCTCATATATTTAGGAGGTGATTGTCCAGTTATAGTTAACTATAGTTAACAACTTTTGTGGCCAGGTTCCAACTTCACCTGGAACGACTTAATAAAAATACTTTTGGGTACTAAGGACATGGTTAAGTGTAGATGTAGTATTATTTCTAGTGTCTTGTAACATGGGAGTCAATGGAAGGACATCAAAGATGGCAAGATATGGCTGTGTGTGTGTTGTGTGTGTGTACCATGTTTTTATGCATTGTGAGGACCTTTTTGGGCCTTTTTTCTCCTCTAAAATCACTTTTATGCATTTGTATGGTTTTGTGGGGACATTTGAGAGGTCCCCATGAGGCAAAATGACTTTATAGAAAATGTGCGTATTTTATTTGAGAAACTAAAAGAGGTAAAAGATGTGCATTTAGTTACTGAGGTTAAGGTTAGGGTTAGAATTGTATACATCTAGTTATTATGAGAGTCTAAGGTCTGTGTGTGTGTGTGTGTGTGTGTGTGTGTGTGTGTGTGTGTGTGTGTGTGTGTGTGTGTGTGACCGAATAAATCTAGGGCTGAGAACGTTGCTCTCCGTAAACACTGGCTCAGCAGATGCTGAATTCACATGCAGCACTATCTTTAGACACATCTGCATAGACACGAGTTATGAGACGTTGTGGGAAAACGCCTCATAGGCAGCTTAAAACATTCAGGTACACCAATGTTCCAACATTCCTCCCAAAATACCCCTAAATGTGACCTAAATATACCAGGTTCACGTAACTCACATCCCACCCCACCCGCCCCGATCTCCGTTAGCATCAGGACCTGCTGCTGGGTGGTTTGCGCCGGGCACAGTCTCGGTCGCACGGTCCGTTTCTTTAAATTCCCATAGAGGAGGGCTGCAGCGGTGCAGCTGCTGACATCACGCTCCGTGTTCCCTTTTCCTGGGGATATCCGTGCCAAACAGAGAGGCTGGGAATGGGAGGGGAACAGGAAAGCATGCGCACGGAGGAGGGTGGGCTCAGCCCGGACCACTGACATTACAGTGCTGGGCCATGTGCATGCAGACTCATGCTGATCACATTTTTAGGGTCTTTTTAGACAGAGTCTGCACGTGCAAGTCTAATGCAAGACCTTGGGCATGACACTGGGCATGCAACAGTACACTAATAGCAGCTACATAGTTTATACTGGTTTTATTATCTTCATTAAAACGTTAAAGCATTAGGAAATGCAAGATTAGTGTGAAATGTAAAGTATAATTTTTAAATAACAAAATATTGCATTTCCTAATGCAGTAGCTTTTATACAATTATGTCAATAATAAGTTGCTTGCATTTTAGTAACCTTTTATTACTCACATAATTATAAAAAGTTAAGGCATTTAGAGAAGTGCTAGGCTAACATTAATGGATTGACTTAGGTTTAAGGATTGGTAACAAGAAGCTGCTTAAGAAAGTGAAAAAGAATCAATTCATGATTAGATAAACATTTTAAACAGTTAAATATTATTAAGTGTCACACCAGTCATACAAACCAAAACAAACATGTTGGGAGCATTTATGTAATGTATGTAATTGTGTGTGTGTGTGGGCGCGCGCGCGGGTAGTTGAAAATGCAACTAGATCTCTCTCTTACACACACACTTGTCCACTCGCTCACACTCCGGTCCTGACCTTATGCGTATAGGCAATACAATCTCTTGCTGGTCCAAGGGCAGGAAGCAGCTTGGTTCCCACACAAAGGTATCAAACACCCAGACCGGTACAGACTCACTGGCTGACACAAACACACAATCACACACACACACACACACAACACATACACACACTCCAGCACAAATGCCAGCCTTGTAAGCATAACACGCAGTACAGTGAACAAACACACAGCAAGACAAACAGGACATTCCTACTGTCTGACTCTGCGGGCCGACAGAATTACAGCTTTTTCTACGCATCACCCCCCCCCAAATGTTTTCACCCTAAACATCTGTGTTAAAGCTGCTCTTTTCGCTACAGCTGATGTCCTCCTTTAGGCTAAATAACATCCGGAGGGCTGAGTCTGACTCCAAGATTACGGGCATGGTGCAAAAATTGCCACATTTTAAGGATATTTTAGGGTAAACAATTGTGTGAGCTCGTTCTTATAGACTTTGTGTGATAACATCAGTTTACTCTCCACACAGTCAGCTCTAGTCATTGTGGTAGGTAATTGAGTCTTGCTTCATGCTTGTTATCTGTTAAGCTTGACCAGTCATGAGGTATTCGAGCCTGAGGAGGGGGGGATGTTAGGGGTCAGTTCCCATGCATAATCAATAGGTCACAGTCAGGAATAGAGAGTCTGGTCTCAACAAACCCTTCACCTTTACATACCACTAATGCAAACCTAAAAACCATTACCCTACACCTCCTCCTGTGAGTGTCAACTATATCTCATCGGCCACCAGGAGAACTTGATCAGATGCTTAGTAGTTAGTTTACAGACATTAACCTTTTGGTTTGGTCAAAGTCACTGACGTTCTCTCGTTCCCGCTAACTGTCTCGAGGTTATCAAACCTCCACATGGTCTCTGGTATCCTTTCTACATGCCAACTTTCCACAGGCAACTGTTTTGGACCAGTCTACTCTCTCTCTCTCTCACTCACTCTCTCTCTCTCTCTCACACTCTGTGCATACGCCTATGCTGGGAAGAAAGGCTCAACTCTTTCCCACGGTCCTAGAGCACGTGGTTTAAAATTGGATCCCGACTGACCCACCCTCCCTATTGAAACGTCACTGCAACTCGACCACTGAGATCCTGTCACACCGCCAGAGATTTTTTAAGCCATTTCAATGAAGTCTATTGAAATGGGAGGGAAGAGAAGCACGATCAATTCTAAGAAAGCGCAGTAGCTGCGGATGAGTTTAGTCAAGTTCCACCGTTAAGACCTGCTGGGGGGTTTTCCCCCTTCCAGCAGTCGTTGGGTAAAAACCTCTTATTTTGTAACAGATTCTAATACGAGATATGAAAAGTATGTCGGAGGAATTGTTTTGGGGTTAGGAATCAACAGGTAGTGTCATCCAAATGTCAAGACATAAATACCTGAAATGTACTTTGTGTGAATGTAATGTGCAATCACATCTTAAATTGTATGTCCTGATTAAGCTTGCAAAACATGGTATAAGCAAATTCTCACATTCATTCCCGTGCTTATCCTTTTAATCTTCAGCTGTAATTATATTTAACACCTGAAGCAAACAGTAAACGAAGCAATGGCTTGTCATGCCTCCTTAGGTCTTCCAGTAGCCTAGTTTGCCCTTTGTGCCAAATTCTGGGTGCTGGGCGATACAAAAGCAGTCAGCAGTAGCCTAGTTCCCAGGCTGCTCCTGGGCTCTGTGTGACATTGTGAAAGTTCCTACAGATTCAGTGAACAAGTCTCTCCGTCTTTTGCCGTCCCCTGTACAGGCAAAGGAGGAAATTGGGTCCATTTTTCATAAAGCAACGCTGTCAATTGCTCCACTTTTCCCCGCTACCTTTTAAAACCACAATTATGAAAAGGGGAAGAGGGTGTGGAGGGAAACGTGAAACCTGCAAAATCTCACACACAAGCACAGCGATGGAGCAATCCTTGAGTGCAACAGGGTTTGTTAAATAACTGTCGCAAGGAACTGGTGGGGCGTTTATCCACCCCTGAACGCCCTCTCTGTGTGGGTTTTTTACACTTACCCAACCCATTCTTGACTTGAAATTTGTGCTCCATTAAAACCGGTATTAGTGTTTGCCTTTTTTTTTTTTTTTTTTATTTCTCTGCAATCATTTTCTGTCTCCTCTGAGTGGAAAGTGAGTAGTCTACTGTGGTCTCCAGTGCAGCCTAAAAAATGACCCGAGATCCCGCCCCTAACAGACTAAGTTTATGACTGGCCATTGTTATTCAAATAGGCCGAAGCAGGGAATAGAGGGGATTAGCTATAACGGGGGAATACGAACTGGATCTCACAGCGAGCAGAAAGGAACCGAGGCTGAACACCGCAGCAAGGTAAAGAGCAAAAATCACGCGTTTAACCAGGAGCTACGCCCTTAACGTAGCCTTTTAAGACATGATATAGAAAGTAGACCACCCTGTGTCATATACAATTATAATATCTCCAGTTTTGTCCACTTAAAGGAGTTTTTGTCCCCGAACAGAGTGCGGCCAGCCGAAGCTCGGAGCGCGTTATGGACTTGTGAAGTCGCGTCTTACCGGGAGAAAGACTAACGGAATAGAGCTCAAATTAGACTTAATTTCACCTTTCCCCTCCCAGGCTCAACTTGAATCCCAGCCGGATTTGGTGCAGACGTGTCGGAGGTGGATTTTATGTTTTAAGTTGCAAAAGAAAGCGGGGGAAAGAGGAGACGCGTCGGAAGCATGAACGAGGCGGACATGAGCTGCTCTGCGCGCCAGAGGGTTTTCCAGGAGGCGCTGAGGAAAGGCAACACCAAGGAGCTGCACTCTCTCCTGCAGAACATGACCAACTGTGAATTTAACGTCAACTCGTTCGGGCCCGAGGGCCAAACGGCGCTGCATCAGTCGGTGATCGACGGAAACCTGGAGCTCGTCAAGCTGCTGGTGAAGTTCGGCGCCGACATCCGCCTGGCGAACCGGGACGGATGGAGCGCGCTGCACATAGCGGCGTTCGGGGGACACCAGGACATTGTACTTTACCTCATCACAAGGGCCAAGTACTCGTCCAGCGCACTCTGAGGAGAATCAAAACACACTCACGCATACATCGCATACACACACACACACACACACACGGGATGCACCGATCCGATACCAGGGTTTTGTTAATAATCTGCACTTCTCACTGTGTTCGGGAGGCTGAGATCAGTCCTTTATATGTAAGGTAACACCCTTCATGACTCTTTGCTTTCCAAACGTGGTAAAACAAAATGTAACAACTGCATAAAGCTGCAAAACATAATCAACTATCTAATGTTAAAATCCCTGTATGCTGCAATTCGACAAAATTAATTGACTTAACAGTGTAAACATTGGCATTCAGCAACAAATAGGTTAGCAATTAAAATTCAACTGAGAACAAACTGTAATATTAATCTTAAATCTCTTAAATCGTTGTCTCAGTGTCAGTCTCAGTATCAGTGAACACTGGACCAGAGCATGCACAGTTAGAGATGCACAGAGCCAACTTCTTTCTTTCAATGTACCAGGCTGAAAACAGTGTTTCATGAGGAATTTGCATGTCTGGCTGTGTGCGTTATTCCTTTCTGTGTTTGGCCATATCAAGCTTGACTTAAAATTTACTATCCTGAGTTTGCTAAACAGTATATACCTAATGTTTACATATATAAAAAATACTGAATTACTATATATTTAAGTAAGACATCATCATGCATGGGCAACTTAGTAAGAAAAGTGAATAAACAGCGTAAACCTTTTAATGCAGCGACAAATTAAAATGACAGAATGAATGAATACTATAAATTGAACAGACGTGAAAATTTAATTGCAAGTTGCAAACCAAAATCACAATTCACCCAATTCACAATTCACCGCTACCAGATCAGCCATTTAAGTTAGGATCACTTCAATGTCTGATATCAGTACTGGATTGGTGCAGCCCTAACACTCTCTTACACACACACACACACACACACACATGCATACACTCTGAAGCCTACCACATTGGACCACTTTTGTGCCAAAGTAAAGAATAAGTTCATTTGTGATGTAATGATGTGGCACCTTCAGGAAAAATTGACTTGACGTCCCGAGACACAGAATTGATTAATATTACTGTTGTTTATCAGTGAGTCACATTTCTAAATTACAGGGGCAGTCTCCCTGGAGTAACTTGGCATTTGGCAAGGGTCTTGCTCAGGGGTCCAACTGTGGCATTTCTGGAGGCAGGATAGAGTAGGGCTCAAACCCACGACTCCTTGGTCCCAAACTGAATGGAAACCATCATCCTAATCCAAAATGCACATTGTGAGTAGGTCTGAAACATATCATAAGCATAATCAGTGCATGGTTATAGACTGTGCTCTGAACATATTCCAGTGTCTCCAGGATTATTGACCTTGGTTGGGGTGATTCTATAAATAGCATGCTACACAATTTCTCTCTACATTTTTTAAAAAGGTAGAACGTGTCATTGACTGATTTGATGGTGATGCATTAATAACTATGACTTTGTCAGGATCCTGACCTGGAGGTAGTGTGAAGGCATTTACATTAAAATCTGGATTTACAGCTAAATACGAATTTGTTGTTTCAGATGGATATTTAAAAGACCAAGGTCACTTGGCTGAGTGGCAATTTCCCCGTCAGGTTCAATGTCTTTTCTAAATGAATATTATTATAGTTAATTTCATCAAATTTCAGTGTCTCCTATCAGCCTAACAAGGAAGGTCAGAATTGAACCCTCCGTGAGAAAATTGTGGGTGGTTTTATAGCCTATTGTTTAAATCTGTAGTCACGTGAAATGTCAGGCTGCTCGCTCAAAATGACATGAGACTGGACCTCCAGAAGTCAAATGAATCCACACAATGATGTATTACACACGTCTGTACAATGCACTGCCTTCTGTAGTACATATAGACCTAATCACCCCAGGGCTCACTGCCAATGCTGGATAACGTGTTCAAAGCTGCAGAGGTTGTGATCGAACACTGACGAATGATCCTTTTAAGCCAGTAGAGAAATATGCATCATTTATACTTGAGAATGTTTTAAAATATTGCACTGATGGCTGTTTTATGATCAGTTGGTGTTGAGCCAACTTTTAAAGATACTATTTTTTCTAAATGGAAAAAAAAATCATATTGTATGGAAGCTCCATGGTAGCTTAGACGTCTCTCACTTTTTTTGCGAAGGCATTTAAATGTCTATAAATGCTGACTTTAGAAATTTGTAAAATGCTTTACTTAATGTCTCTCCATGCACAGTGTCAAACAAAAGTGGCACGAACAGGCGTGAGAAGCTGTTTTCACATCCAAACAATGCGGACACTGGATACGTTGTTGAATCTGTTTTTGTGGGTGAACATTCAAGTAAAGTGTTCAGAAAATCTTGGAGCACTTCCTCATAGAAGTCCTATCCTCCTCTTTTTAAGGGGGATGTTACATGGTAAAATCAGTGTAACACGAGGTTACACAATGCACAAGTCTTTACTTGACAATGCCATAACATTTATGACATGAGAGTAAAAAAAACCTTTCTTTTGGTTGAGATAAATGTCAAATGACTGTGATTTTATTGGACCAACGTTTGAAATCTTATTTTCATCAAAGAGGACTTCAGATAAAAGACCAGACCACTGGCCTCTCGTTGTTATGCTTTTTTGTGAACTGTCAATATGTCATTTTATATCTGTTTAGCTTTTTTTGTTGTTTTGAAATGTTATAAGTGGTCATATTTTGAAAGATATTACATGCTGTATTTTGTATCTTGTACAAAAGCCTTTTTTAAATATTAAAATTTGTTCTTTTAAGAGAATGATGAGTTCACGAAGTGTATGCCTGTGGGATGATTGTGCTAAATGAAGAATTAATGTATTAAATAGTTGATTTTATGGTTGCTGTACTAAACTTAAGTGCAAACATGCATCTATCCAACATTTTCTTACAGCCTACTATTGATAAAACTATTGATATAGCTATTAAGTCATAAGCTTTTTTAAAGGTGTCACTGCACTAAATATGTGGGAGTTGTGATTGACCTTAGACGCTATTTAGGATGTTCACACCAAGGTGAGAATCCTGCTGAAACAGTCATTTTGCCTTATTTGGTGTTGGACTATGGGTCATAACTGTATATGGCACACCACCTCTGTCCTAGCACCTGGCTAGATAACAGTACATTATGTCTACTTCTCCAAGCTAGCCAATACAGGACAGTAGCTGACCCTCTGCCGATAATCTGCAGTCTCTCTGCCCCAGTAGAAATATCAGCACGTATTTTGGGATTCTTACCTTTGTTAGAGCTTGGCTTGATAACACAATCCATAAAATACATTGTGCTTGTTCACTATGATTATTATTGTACTACTGCTGTTTTTAAAAAAAAAAGAGGAACAGAATTAGTCTTGGTATCATCAAGCTTTCTCAACCTTAGTTCTGTGGGATCAAGACACTGAAGAGATTTTTTTCTATTTCCTTTTCCAGCACACAACAATCTTACATCACTAACTGGCTAATCAATTGCATGAGGTGTGCTGTGGCTGGAAAAACCGAAACTGCACACAGCATTGGGCCTTGAGGACCAGGGTTGGGAAATGCTGTATAGAACACCATGTGAGTTACTGAAAGTCAAAGTCAAGTCAAAGTAAACTTTATTGTCATCTCTGCTATATACTGTACAGATATACAGAGAGACGAGACGGCGTGGCTCCAGTTTTAACAGTGCAACAAGAAACAGGGAACAAAGAACATATAGGGCATATAGAATAAACAATATATACAAAATATACACTTTAAACTAGAAATTGAGTATCAAATATAAACGTTAAATTAGAAGTAGAAGTAGAAATAGACAATTTGGATGCAGTATTAACCTACAACTATGGTCTTGGAATTGACTTTTGCACTGAATGTGCATGAGGTTAGTAACAGTTTCAATATGAAAAACTCTATACAGTCTGTTAATAAAACAGTATCTCTTAAAAAGTATGACTAATATTTAAGTTAGATCAAGTTTGTGCAGATATTTTAACAGCAGTGGAGAACCAGAGTCTGTGCAATACTTTCAATAATTTGTGCAGATACAGTTAGTTAGAAAGTGACCAGTGAGATGTACATTCAATGTTCAATAGTTGTGCAAATAATTAGCAGGAAAAAAAAGTGCAAATATTATAGCAATGTTGTAGCAGCAGGATTACTATTTTGATCGGCTGGCATTAAATGTGTGCCAGATCAGCAGCAGTCTGGAGTGATAATACAGTACAGTTTGTAAACATTATTCTTAAACATCTTTCCAAGATGGTTTCCGAGATAGTTTCAGTGCAACATGAATGGGATTGCCCATATAGCAGCGTGTGCATCACAGCGACGGTGATGTGTAAAGTGCAGCGGTGCAACAGAGTCAATTCACAGTCCGTGTGTGTGTGTGGGGGAGTGTGAGGGCAGGAAGTGTGTTCAAGAACAGGAAGCGTTTGGGAAGCTCATTTTAAATGGTAGCTTTTCAAACTACAAGCTACTTCTAATAAACTAAAGCAGTAACTAACCCTAGTTACTGTTTTAATATAGCGGTTAACTACGCTACAAGGTACTGAGAAAAAGTAGCTAACTACTGTACATTGAAACTATTTAATGGCCAGGGATTCTTGGAAGTATAATGGCCAACGGTCTTGGAAGCTATTTAATGGCCATGGAAGTATAATGGCACTTTGGCCTATCAGATACCAATTAAGCAGCTATTATAAACACATGATGGCTGAAAATGTTTGTAAAGTTGGTATCTAAAATCATGGCCTTTGCAGCCCAGTGCTATACAGTGTTTTACATTCACAGCACAGTTGATTCAAATGGTTAGCTAACTGGCAATGAAAATTGCTAGTGCATGTTGGTTGCAGAGGAATCAGCTACGACTGCTGTAATGTGGCTTTATCAAGAATTAAAGTCATTTAACACCTCTCTAGTTAACATTTATTGACAGGACCAGTCTTCCTGGAGCAACTTGGGGTTAAGGGCCTTGCTTCGTTCTCCACTAGTTTTGTATATAGCGTTAGGCTAATAATTCACAGTTCACATGTGATATATGTGTAAACGATTAGGTTTTTTGTTAATTAAATCACAGTGACAGACCATTTTTAATCCAGTTCAACCTGTCTTGCAGTCAGTGAATCCCATATAAGGCTTGGCTCTGTAAACAGAGCAACTTTTAGCACTGCCAAGTGGAGAATTTGTAAAAGTGTCAAAATTTTGGTAGTCGAGACTTGACTTTATTCTCATCGTACTGATGCTTCGGCTTGCACTTAGCTTTGTTTTATACGTTGGTATCAAGAGAAACAACATGGCCATGGAGTAAGGAATTTGAAATTAGAATGCGAATTGGTTTCCAAATCTGAGTATTTGATTCACCAAAATAACATGCAAACCTCACAGACATGCAAATGTTTGAAATAAGTTCACCAAGGTGATTCTTCTCTGCACTTCATTTCAACCACAGCTGTTTCCAAACCGACTACAAAGTTCACCCCCTCTGCACCACTATTAGCATAAAATATACAGTGGATGTACTGCAATTTTTTACGCAAATCGGACTCCCTCATAACTTTAACCTTTGCTCCCCGCATTGACAGGAGGAGCAAGAGACAGAAAGAGTTGGAGAGAGAGACAGGTGGCCAGGCCAATCCTCACATGCCCTCTGCTCTTTTTTCCCTCGCTTCCTTTCTTCGCCACGGCGCTGTGTTTTTTGAGGGGGGGGTTTTTTGCGTGCTCTAGCTCCCGGTGACAAGCCGCCCCATTCACTGGTCCGTTCTCCTCCTCTTCTGCGTCTTTGTTCTGCCAGCCCGGCTCTCTGCTCCCCTATTCAAGTCCCAGACGGCCCACCATTGACGAGAGCCCCTGCCCAAGTCACACTGGCCTACCCTGCCCTGCTCCCCCTCCTGCAAACACACACACACACACACACACACACATACTCGCACACAGACAGCTCTGCAGCTGCTATGGTAATGAGAGAGGGAGCGAGAGCACAGAGGTAGAGGAGCGGAGGAGGGGTGAAAACAGAAAAAAAAAAAAAGAAAAAGAAAAGGGGGATCCTTCTCATGCAACTCAATAACCAGTGACCCCCGGTTTTTTGTTTTTTTTTTACTAATGGAAAATCCCTCTACCCCATGCACACCTCCTTTTCTTCTCCCCTCCTGTCGGCTTCCCACCCCGCTCCCCTCTTCCAGCTCCCCCACGTCTCGCCACCGCACCTCCTCTCCTGACCTCCCCTTTCTCATTGAAATCCATTTTACACTGAAACCCTGAAAATGGACGTTCAGAGGTGTGTTAAAAACAAAACAAAAAAAGCAACCCGGCGCAGTGCTTCGAGCCTGGGAAACGTTGCGTGTTTACGTGCGTCTTCTTGTACTTCTGCGTTGTTGCGCACTCGCGAGCCAGTTTTTCGCAACGTGGATTTTGGTGCCAGGACGCCTTTGCCAAAAAATTGTTGTAAATAATCCTCACATCTGTTAAGCTTTTCAGCCACTTGGGGTATTTGTTTGGTGAAAGCGGATACATATTTGTTTTTTGTTTTTTTTAACCATAAAGTATTGTATATAGCATCAGTCTTGGATTTCACTTTAAAAAAAAATGTTTGCAATTGTGTATTAGCTTAAAAATGCCTGTCCAATCCCAAAATATTTTTGCAAAGTGTGTGTGGGTGGGGTGTTTGTGGGAGCTGAAGGAGGATGGGCTGATGCAGAGGACGGCTCTGGCAGACGGTCAAGGGGCCCCATGCGGTCTCTGCTGCACAGCTATTCGTCTTACGTCTGTGCACGGTGACCTGTGGGATCATGGGACATCTGCCCGCCTGCCAGATCAGAAAAGAGATGCAAGGGAGCCCATATGGAGCTCCCACTTTCCAAATACTGACACATAACTCGGCCTGTGCGTGTGTCTGTTTGATTAATTCTCACAGGCACATAGTATAGAGTTAAACATCTGTGAGGTAACAGGTGGAGGGGCCATGACCTAAGAGACAGATTTCTCAGACAGAAGATGCTCCAGACCTAAAAGACTTTTATTTCACAGCTTTCTTTTTGCGTTACCCCAAAGATGTGTGTCCTGCATAATGCTGGTAATGGTCATGAAGAATCAGATCGCTTTGGTATTTTTTACCATTAGGCTCAGCCATGAACTTGAGCTCAGTGTTAATTTCTGATGTACTGACCCCGACTTCTGATACATACAGTGCTGTGAAAAAGTATTTACCCCCTTTCTGATTTCTTTTTTTTTTTTTTTGCATGTTTGTCACACTTAAATGTTTCAGATTATCAAACAAATTTAAATATTAGACAAAGATAACCCAAGTAAACACAAAATGCAGTTTTTAAGTGATGATTTTATTTATTAAGGAAAAAAACTATCCAAACCTACATGGCCTTATGTGAAAAAGTAATTGCCCCCTAAACCTATAACTGGTTGTGCGACTATTAGCAGCAACAACTGCAATTAAGCGTTTGCGATAACTAGCAATGGGTCTTTCACATTGGTGTGGAGGAATTTTGCCCCACTCTTCTTTGCAGAATTGTTTTAATTCAGCCATATTGGAGGGTTTCCGAGCATGAACCGCCTTTTTAAGGTCATGCCACAGCATCTCAATTGGACTCAGGTCCAGACTTCGACTAGGCCACTCCAAAATCTTCATTTAGTTTTTTTAAGCCATTCAGAGGTGGACTTGCTGGTGTGTTTTGGATCATTGTCCTTCTGCAGAACTCCAGTGCGCTTCAGCTTGAGGTCACAAACTGATGGCCGCACATTCTCCTTCAGGATTTTTTGGTAGAGAGCAGAATTCATGGTTCCGTCAATCACAGCAAGTCGTCTAGGTCCTGAAGCAGCAAAGCAGCCCCAGACCATCACACTACCACCACCATGTTTGACTGTTGGCATGATGTTCTTTTTCTGAAATGCTGCGTTACTTTTATGCCAGATGTAACGGGATGCACACTTTCCAGAAAGTTCAGCTTTTGTTTCGTCAGTCCATAGAATATTGTCCCAAAAGACTTGGGGATCATCAAGGTGTTTTTTTGACAAAAGTAAGACCAGCCTTTATGTTCTTTTTGGTCAGCAGTGGTTTTCACCTTGGAACTCTGCCATGCAGGCCATTTTTGCCCAGTCTCTTTCTTATGGTGGAGTCATGAACACTGACTTTAAACGAGGCAAGTGAGGCCTGCAGTTTTTAGATGTTGTTCTGGGTTCTTTTGTGACCTCTTGGATGAGTCGTCGCTGCGCTCTTGGGGTCATTTTATAGGCCAGGTACTCCTAGGAAGGTTCATCAATGTTCCATGTTTTCTCCATTTGTGAATAATGGCCCTCAGCGTGGTTCGCTGGAGTCCCAAGCTTTAAAAATGTCAATTACTTTGTTTCTTGTCTGTTCCTGAATTTCTTTAGATCGCAGCATGATGTCTTCCTTTTTGGGATCTTTTGGGCTACTTTTTAAGTGATCTCTTGATTGAACGGGTCTGGCAGTAATCAGGCCTGGCTGTGGCTGGTGAAATTGCCCTCAGATTTCCAAATAATGTGATTAACCACTGTTACTTTATGATTTTACAAGGGGGACAATTACTTTTTCACATAGGGCCATGTAGGTTTGGATAGTTTTTTTCTTTAATAAATAAAAATATCCCTTAAAAACCACATTTTGTGTTTACTTGGGTTATCTTTGTCTAATATTTAAATTTCTTTGATAACCTGAAACATTTAAGTGTGACAAACATGCAAAAAAATAAGAAATCAGGATAGGGGCAAATACTTTTTCACAGCACTGTATATTGCAACAGAGATCCTGTGGTCCCATAGACAAGCATAGTTGGATTTCCTCCCAAATACACCTAGTTCAACTCATATATGTTCAAACTGTTTCCCAAAGAATTTCGAGACCAAATATCATTGCTTCAGTATTTTAAAAAATCCACTGTCATTGCCTAGATGCTTTTGACTTTCTGTGTGAGAGTGAAAGAACACTGACAGAATCAGGTTCCACCAGACCATCCTCGGGAAGCATGATCTAGAATTTTTAAAGACACAAAATGTCATTTTTTATTTATTCATTCAAGAATTTATTATTCAATCTTACTTTAATCTACATAATTAAGATACAGGAGCCTAGAAATGTGAAATAAAGTTCTAAATATTTTGCCAAGAGTGGCCATGTCTAGTATATAGCAGAGATGACAAAGTTGACTTTGACTGTCATATTTAACATTAGCAACATTTAATTGGGTAAGATCCTTCATTTAAATACCCAAATTACGTCCTATTGTTATATTGTAAAATTGTTATTATATACTAACCTTATATATAAATGAGAAGACCTGAAGAAGCAGTTTTGTAGTGTTGTAAAAACTCACTTGATAAAGCTTGATCGGAACCTTGAAACAATTTTTAAAAAAAAACAATCCTTTTGCATAGAGGATTTTTTGATAAGAGACTAACATTTGATAGCATGTGTGTAGAATGTTTTCTGATGTCACTGAGGGTGCGTGCGTGCTTGCTCATGCATGAACGTATGTATGTATATATTTGCTAGCATGTAATTATGGAGGATAAAGGCACAGTTGTACTAAGTGAAACTTTGGGGTTTGGGAGTGCCGAGCTCCTTTTCTCTTCGGCTGGCTTGGCTGAATGGAGCCATTCACAAGGCCCTAACCGCATGCTTTCTTTATCTGCATTGTTCTACCCCCCCTCCTCGCCCGCTGCTGCATAATGGCACTCCGTAATGGGTGCAGGGTTTTGGGGGGTAGGGGAGAGGGGGCAGCCTGGAGGGTTGGGGAGCAGTGGGGGTATTTGGGTGAAAGTGAAGAGCAGAGTCGGGGACACAAAGAGAGGGAGGAGAATCCAGCGAGAGGCTATAGGATAACATAACAGAGTAATGGTTCCACCGGCATGAGCTTTGTTCACTGTGCTTAAAAGGTAACACACTCAACAGTGTCACCTATGCGTGTTCATTATGTTAAGGACCATGTGATGATGTTGATGATGCTTAAGTGAAGGTTAGTTCAGAGTTCCTGAATGATTCAGGCCCTTTCTGAACTGTGGCAATACAATTCACCTAGAGCTTTTAATACAAGTCATATCCAAAGAAGTTTGGATTAAAATAAAAGAATGACCTTCAGCCTTGCAGTTGTGTAGCAGAGGGGAAGCCCCTAAAGATGAACACCCAGAGACTGCATCAGTTTGGCTTGTGCCAGACATTTCTGTTTTGCTTGGTACAAAGATATTTTGATGTGATTAATGAGATTGCAGTTATTAATAATTGTTCGGTTCAGCAACAATAATTAGTAATATGTACAACCGTATAATTGTACTCTATGTACTGCTTGCAGCCAATAATATCAGAATGTTGAAATGTAAAGTAAAAAGCTGATTAAAAAGTGCTGGTTGACTAAAAATATAATAATTCTCACAAATGTGATTAGACTCTTGCATCAGGAGTCGTCTTATCTGGTAGACAAGAAGAAGAAGTTTACAGAAGAGCAGAATACATCAATTTTGCGCACTTAAAACTACAGAAGTCATGTTTACAGACCACAGTGTGTGTGAATGTGAGTGTACTGTAAATTCAGTGCCAGGGTTAAAATGCCAGTTGCCTCTATTGGTCAAATTCTGAAGTGGTGGACATCACTGACCTGATAATACAACAAGCACTGTGTGGTGAAAAAAGAAACAGTAGCTCCCTCTTGTGACTAAATCCGTTACCTCATTGTAGCTGAGGAGAACTTTATTACAGACAAAATTATTATTTATTTATTATTATTATTATTATTATTATTATTATTATTATTATTATTATTATTATTATTATTAGAAGAAGACAAAGAAGACAATGTCAACGTATATGGTAAACATACACAGGAGGAGTACAGACAAAGAGAATAACAGAAAATAAATAAATAAAATAAAACAGAGAAAGAAAGTGGAGAAAAACATCACTTTCTCATGTTTTTTAATAGAAAATTTCTAGTGATTATTTCAAGCGCGCAGTAATCCCGTAAATGTTGTACACCGGGAGATTGTGGGAAATGTAGTTACTTCCCTTAAAGCCCAAAAAGACTCCAAACTGGCCCAAAGTTACCCAAGACCTTAGTATTTCTTCATTTTAAATTGATCAGAATTTTTCCCCATTCTATAATGTTAGAGAGTAACCAATAGGAAAAGATAAATATAGAAAAAAAAAATTATTTTCAAATAATTTATTCTGTATCCAGATGGATACCAAACTAATAAAGAATTTCCGCCTGGCACTAACCTTATTTTTCTTCACAGCACTAAGCCATAGAATCTATCTGTATAATAAATACTCTGCAAGCCAATAAAACAGACACTGTTCTTACTATTTCTATTAGTTACATCTACAGTTTCAGCACTTTTATACGACATAAAGCTAAAAGTAATAATAATATAAAATATTTTATTAATGATGTGTTCACTTTTGTTGTGCAATTTTAAAATTCACTTGACTTGAATGCACTTTGTGTTTTATCAGAGAAGATATTTAATTTTACAATATTTCAGCAGTCAGTTATAGGTCTGTAGTCTATTCAGGAGTGGGGCCAAGTAAAACTTTTTTTTTTTAGAATTTTATTTTATTTGATATTGTGCATGGTTAGAATGTCAGCATTCAGTGCTAAATAAATATTTTCATAGTTTTGTAATTGATTCATTCTTTGAAGCATGAATATTATTTATGCAATTGCAATGTTTTGACTTTAGTGGTGTAAGTACACACAGTCCCAGTCATAACACCAGTGGTACAAATTGGCATCATAATTTCTTTCAGTGTTTTGGTTTTCGGTTTCGGCCAAAATTTTCATTTCGGTGCATCCCTAATATATGTGTGTGTGTGTGTGTGTGTGTGTGTGTGTATAGACAATATATATATATATTAAAACATGGATGAGCATTTATATTTAAATGTTTATTTATAGCATTTATATAGTTTTAATGATTGTATTGTGCTGTGCTTCAGGGATCTGGGTGAAGTCTCTGCTTTTGCTCAGAGTGGACAGTGTTGTGGTACACATTTGACAGGCTTCATGTAGTTTCAATAGAAACTGGTGCTGTTTCATTCAGACAGACTTTTATTCAGGATGTGCTTTTATCAGTATGTTTGAAGAATATATCTCAGCGTACACAGCAAGACAATAAGCTAGAAAATTACTCCTACAACTGTCTTATACATATTTTTTGCCATATCTTATATCCTCAATTTTAGTGCAAACATATTTGAAAGTGAGTGATTTCATTGTCATTGTAAACACACCACAGTACACCACAAAGTGCACCACAACCAAATGTGACCTCTGCATTTGACCCATCAATGAAGCAGCAGTGGGCAGCTAACAAGCACCTGGGGAGCAGCGCTTGGGGACGGTACCTTGCTGGTAACTTTACCGGCCCTGGATTTGAACCTGCGACCTTCTGATCACGGGCTGTACACCACCAACTGCCCCAATCCATTAATTATAATTAATTACATGCCTTAATGCCAAGTGGAAGCACGTGTTGCCTGCATTAAAGTTTGTACTTCTTCCACATTAATATGGAGTATTAAATAGTCGATTAAATCTTATCATTCTTTTCCAGCTAAGGATGACAAATATTTAAAATGCACTAACTTAGAGTAAATGAATGAATATATAAAAAACCTGGTTAATATAATGCATATTTGGCCAATAACATATCTTTTCACTGTAAGGACACTGAAGTGTTTTGTTGGTTGGTCTTTAAGAGCTCAATCAGACCCCTAGAGATGCTCCTTTACATGAAGTAAAAATGAATCAAACCTTCAATACTGCACTGAAGCAATTTTGCCCATCTTTGATATGACTGACTGACTTCTTACTTCAGATAAGCACAAACATCGCTTTTCTTACAAGTTACTTTAGAGACTCATTGAGCTTCGGTCTGCAACAGGCTGGAGCAGAATCTCCCTCACAGCCTACAGGTGGAAGCAGAGTCTGTAAAAACACACGTCTGAGGCGTTTCAGCCTGATCGACTGGTCATCAAGGGAAGCGGCCGAGACAGAAGCGGAGAGACACGATCTCGGACTCAGAATCTAATCGCGTCCCGCTCCTGAGTCTCAACTTAGAAGCTTTTCTCTAACGCCGTGAAGTCAAGCCCAGACCGAGGCGAGGCGAGGCGCGCCTGTGGGCGAAGTCAGCGCGTTAGCGCGGTTAGCATGGCAGGCTAACGTTAGCTGTCACTTCGCGTTTTCTCTTAGCCGCCCGCCTCTGCTTCGCTGTCGCTCGGGTTGGTCGGTTCGGATCTGGCCGCAGCCGTTTTCTGGCCCGTCCGGTGGCCGTGACAGTTTGGTCTCGTATTTTGAGACCAACAGTTAAGCGCCGAATGTCAAGCTCGGCCGCGTTAGCCAGTCGCTCGGCGTTAGCGCCTCGCTTTAGCTGCCCGACGGACGTTAGCGGCTACATTTATTAAGCGACGTTTTCCGATGTTACCGAGGAGGCGAAGACGGAACGCGACGCAACCACGCCATGGACTAAATCGGGAGACTGCTAGCGGGGGAAATTCTCGTTCGACTCGCAAGCAAGTTGGCTAGCTTAGCCACAAGCAAGTAAGTAAGTAAGTAAGTAAGTAAGTTTGCAGCTTGGCTAAAAGCAGCCCAGCTCTGTCTCTTCACGTTTCCCAAGTTGCAGACAAAGTTGAAACGCTTAAACACGCGTCATGCCGCAAAACTAACTAAACTCTTAAAAAGAACAACACAGGAGATGTAAGGATAAAGTCGTCGTAAGAGCCATGACTGTGCACGTATAAAACAACGATTAGACGCAGTTAGATACATGAAGGACATTCTTGGTTGTTGCATGAACTATATGCACTATATGAGTTTAAATAAATAGAGCCTGCAAAGAAAATCTCAAATTGCCCCGCAGCTTGCTCTGACAGTCGGTGTTTAGCAATATCGTTTGTCCATGCGAACTTCACATGACATTAAGGCCCGTGAGCTGGTCGATCTGGACTTGGATTTGACTTTACGAAACGGAACCGTTGTGGGCAATAAATCTGCGGTCAGTAATGCCCGCTTGCAGACGCAGTTTGTAGCTGTTTTGGCCACTTGTTTTGCATGTTGCCCTAACCGGAAGTGGGGCGTGTGTCCCACTGTCCCTCATGCGGTCTGAGAAACAGCATGTAGGAGCCCAAGCCTTGTGTATGTTGTAAAGGTGTCAAAGTTGAATCTGCTACAAAATGCGGTTTGAGACATGTTCGCCGTGATTTCTTGTTAGACGTTTTCAGCTGAGTCTGGTGGCGAGTCTTGCACGGAAGCTCACTTCCCTAAACACACCATGGCTCATGGTCGCGAAGGTGACACTTTTCATTGTTTGTCTCTTCTTTCCTCTGATTTTTGCTAGAACAATTTAGAACCGGAAAGTGACCTAAATATCTCCTGGTTCACACAAAACAGAGACTCCGAGAATTGATGTTTTTGGTGTGCTGCTAACGTTTGATTTAATGAGAGTGGTGTGGGATTAATTGCACACATTAATTAGTTAATATTATCTATCTGTCTGTCTGTCTGTCTGTCTATCTATCTATCTGCCTATCTATCTATCTATCTATCTATCTATCTATCTATCTATCTATCTATCTATCTATCTATCTATCTATCTATCTATCTATCTATCTGTCTGTCTGTCTGTCTATCTATCTATCTATCTATCTATCTATCTATCTATCTGCCTATCTATCTATCTATCTATCTATCTATCTATCTATCTATCTGCCTATCTATCTATCTGTCTGTCTGTCTGTCTGTCTATCTATCTATCTATCTATCTGCCTATCTGCCTATCTATCTATCTATCTATCTGCCTATCTATCTGCCTATCTATCTGCCTATCTATCTATCTATCTATCTATCTATCTATCTATCTATCTATCTGTATATAATATTAGACGTCTGACACATTACTTGCTTTGCGTTCCTGTTAGTGCTGCACAGGACAGTTTCACATCATGTAAATTAAATTAAGTAACTCAAATTTAGGCATCAGCTTTTACAGTGTGGAAATGCATCCTGTACTCATTTCCATAACTATTCACCAAGTCAAGTCAGTTAATAAAGCCTAATTTAATTCGATCTTAGAAATGACTTATTCTCAGAATAAATCTTCAGAGGAAACGTTTCCCCACAGGTGGTTTTATTTTGTATTTTCTATGCAAATACCTTCATTTATAAAATCCTATTAATTAATTCCTTTTAAATCGTTTAGTGAAATTGTTTTCTGTTATATATTGCAAAAACAAAGCATTGCAAAGCCATTATTTTCCAATATTTTGCAGGCCTAGAACATATTTTTCGTTTATGATGAAAGAGATATTTCCATTATATTAACTTCAACTATCAATCAGAGGAAGATTTTTTTGAATTCTTTAATCTGCTATTTTATTGTGACAAATTTAGCAGACTAACCAGCTTTTCAGTAAAGAGAGAGGAAAAGCCTAAAGGGCATAAGGTCCATGTATCTTCGGATGAGTGTCTCTGTGCGTGCTGTGTATGTGTCTAAACAATACTAGCCTTGTTGGGTGGAAAGATCAGAGTTTGGTAGTTTTTCTGCCCGTAAACATTGAAGGATTGCTGTCATAAGAGGGCTCTCATTGACTAAAACAGTTTAACGTCACTAATTTGTCAGTGACAACAGAGGCAGAGTTCATTCTTTTCACAGCACTCGAATTGTAGCTGCTTAGAGTTTGCAGTTTACATAACTCGGGTTTCCAACACAACATTGATGCAATTATTGTGTGATTAAACTTATTTAAAGCCACTTTTCAGTGCTAATCTCTACTGGAGCATGTCGTTCAGCTTGTTTGCTGCTTTGATGTTTATTATTCATGTCATGCCTTTATGGACGTTATGCACCCAAGCACATCCTTGGAGCCTCCTGCTTCCAGTCTCCCTCCTTCTCATGGTCCTTCTCTCCCATTTCTTTTCTGAATCACATCCTGTGTTCTGTCTGGAAATTACACTATGAACATATGCCCATCAGCGTCTTTTATTATTTATGCCGTTCTTTTTCTAGCACGCCGATTGTTTCGTTGAAACAAACTGTTTCTTTTGGACAAGAGCAGTGACAAGAGCAGTATTACAATATTAACAATTAATTAGGTCTCTCATACCTTCAAAAATCATGATGTTAGGCACAAACATGATGGCTTTTGAATAAACAAGATTGGAAAGTACAAATTCTGTGGTTAGGATGCTCGCCTCTGGACCAAGAGGTCGTGGGTATGAATCCTACCCTGCTGCACGACCATCATTTGGTCCCTGAACAATGCAGCGTCGGCGGCAGCCATGAAGATGTTGCTTCTTTGATGAGAGACACTGGGCCGTGTCAGTATCAGTTCCCAGTAGCTGGTCATTGTTAACTTCAAACTGAAACTGAGGCCAGACTAAATATGGCGTCGACAAAGAAATTGGGGTTTCATTATTAATGGTGTGTGAACATTATACCTCGTCTGTGGGATTGTAATAGCGTATAGTGTTTCACAGCTTCTTGTTGTAGGGATGGAGGGATGAGTTGGAATTTTAATAATCCTGAAGAAAATTTCAGCTTTGTATACAGTTTTAAAACGCAAGTGAAATAAGTGTAAGATGGTTTTACAGTAAATAAGATTGCAGGGTAAAGGTGTTGCAAAATAAGGTGGTTAGTAATAATTTCTTAGTAATAATGAAGGTACTGCTACATCATTGCATTATTGCGCGAGAGTTCCACAAACGTTGCAGTAGCATGTGAAGTTTGATAAGAATAGTGCAAACCCGGTATGGAATATCATTCCTATGCATCACTCATAATTATTAATGTTGCACACGATTAATTATTATTATGACAAGTTACCATTTCAACCATTTGTCAGACCAACTAAGCAAGACTGAAGATTTTGTGTAATCATACTGTCTTGTAGTTTCTTCACAATATAACGGTGGTTCAAATGAAATGTTTGTTTGTTTGTTTTTCATATTCTGACATTCAGAGCAAGAGTGAATTGCCAGGCTGAGTTTGTTTTACAGGGTCAGCAAAAGATCTGAGTTCTTTCACAAAGATTAGTTGCGTTTGCTTCCAAATAGCTGTTTCTCTCTTCTGCATTCTATTTTTTGTGATGTTAAGAAATTCTGTACTTCTGTCTGTGGCCAGTAGTTTCCCACAGTGTGGGGCCATAATATGTCTACCCTGTGTGATATTACAGAAATAGTCTATAGTTTCACAATATTTGCAGACATTTACACAGTACATGTTCCCGGCATTATTGATTTTCTTATTTAAGAGGAGCTAGCGGGTTTGCAAATCGGCGCACAATCCAACCAGCAACTAACCGCGCACCTTGTACAGAGCTTAAAAAGAAAAGAAAAATGATTGATTAAAAAAAAAGAAGTTCTAAATCATTTCACAAAGTAAAAGTAGAAAAAGGTGAAAATAATACAGTACAGAAATTTCCAGAATTTTTTGTAGCCATATATTTTTTTTTAACAGTTAGAAGACACAATATCATACTAAATTCGTGCCTTCAGAATCGTGTGATCTTGTGCGCTACTTAAGCTCTAATATTCCTGTAATGAGTCGAACAGTATCCCCACATGCAGCCCACACAGTCAAAGTCATGCTTTTTCCATTTGTATTCATGAGGGCGCGAATAAGCATTGTCTAATGATCCACCATCATAAAGTGGTGTTAGAACTGTGTTACGAGCCAGTTAGTGACGATCGTTTCTCTTTGCATCCCCCAGGTGAATGTTGCCCCTTCACTCCCAGCCACTCGTATGTCTGTGAAGGACATGGAGTCAGCCGCTTGCCCCCCAGTGCACCAGAATGGTGACGTGCATCGGCAGGAGCGAGCGCCAAAAGCCTCCGCCACAGCCTTGAAGATTCATCTCTACCACAGTGGCCAGGGGGACGAGGAGCGCGCCCCTCTCTGTTACCCACCGGGGGAGTACGTCGCTGAACAACTGGCCATCGATGCAGCCATGGACTGCGGTGAGTCATCAGCCGCTGTGAGAAAATATCGCAGTAAACTGCAGAAAATGAGTCAGACGGGTGGAATTATTGCGTTTTGCGTAAGTCTGAGCAGAACGGTAGATTAATTAGAAGATAAATAAGGGAATCAGAAGTAGGGCTAAAAAGAATGTGTTGCACAAGCAGTCATACTTGAAATATTTCTAGCTCCATCTGTTCCCACCAGATTAATTAGGTCTGTCATACCCTAAAGTCATGAGATTTGGCTGAAGCACGATGGATTTCGAACAGGCATCACTGGAGAGAGCAAATTTTGTGGTTAGGATGCTCGCCTCTCAACCAGAAGGTCGTGGGTTCGAATCCTACCTTCAGCACTACCATCGTTGGGTCCTCGAATAAGACCGTTAACCCCATGTTGCTCTCAGGAAAACCATCCCTAGAATGGAAGTTGATCTAGAAAATGCTTTAAATGTCAATTTTCCAGTATTTATTGTGTACAGAGATCAACATAGAGACGTGTTCATCAGGAGCTCAACCTGAAGCAAAACATTAGTGTCTACAATTGTTATTTAATCGCCACTAAAAATGAATATTTCTGTTTTGAAACTCATTGCTTTTACTCTTTAATGTCAACTGATTGGCGCTAACGTAACCTAGGAGTCCCCAAGGACACAATAGCACTTAGAATTAGGTAATGAAAGTTTAGGTAATGAAACTTTAAGGGTTCGTGAGAAAGAACAACTGAAAATTCATCCGGGAGCCGCAAATGGTAATGGGAAGTAATAAAGGCACGACCTGTTATTGCACATAAAACTAATTGCACATACGGATTCCCTTCTAGCTCTTAGACCCAAACATATTCCACTCTTCCACTGGGACATAAGAAAGAAAATCCCACTCAATTATGCTTAATTGGGGCAAAGTGATGTAAAATATTTTAAATAAAAATCTGTCCACAAAGGAAAATCAATTATTAAAGTGATTGGCTCTCGTGATTAAAAAAAAAAATCATTATCTCTTTTGTCTTGTCTTCCCCAGGAGTGTCTCCAGTCTACTTCAACCTGTTCGGCCTTTACCGAGAAAGTGATCGTGTCTGGTTATCGCCAAATCACACCCTTCTTTTAGACGAGTCAGCCAAAGAGAGTTTGATCTTCAGGATCAGGTGCGAATAACAGCAGCAGACTGTTGTTTTCCTGGCGCCAGAAGTTGTGTAAAATGTTTGGTGTGCACACGGCACTTGTCCAGAAACCTTCTTGATTTGTTTCTAAAACATGACACCCAACTCAGTTTTAGATGTCTTGTTGTGGAAATAAATCCAGCACATTCTTTGGAATCTCTATCCTCCCGTTTACTATGAAAAGAAACATGATCTTGATGTTGCATTAAATTTATAGACAGTATGTGTGGTGCAGGATGCTCCTGTGTTTACTCTCTTCCTTTGTTTCTGGCAGGTATTACTTCCCCGGCTGGTACAGCTGTGGTGCCTCTCGAGCGTACAGATGTGGTGTCGCAAAGGGATCTGAGAGTCCAGTCCTCGATGACCATGTTATGGCTTACCTTTTTGCCCAGGTGTGCCCTCTTTGCACTAATTCTGGACCACCCCACAGTGCATGCTGTTACTGGAATTTACAACCGCATGCTTTGCTTTTTGCAGACGTACCTTTGGAACGCTCCACAAATCCCACATTTGTTAGGTGAAATTGTTTAGCGGAAACTGAGGTTTGCCTTGTTGGACAAGTCTCTGAGCCTGTGGTGTTACATGATAAAATGAGCAAGCTGTTTTTGTCGTTCTTATAGAAGTGCTGATTTGCTTCGTTAGAGTTAGCTTGAAAGTGACTTTTTGGCAATCGAGGCAAAAGCGGCCGTTTTTGAGACGCTCGTGTCTCAGGTGGATCCGTCCATGGGAGTGCAAAATCGAAAGTCTCTAAATCCACACTTGGCTTTTTGGATAAAAGCTCTGAGCGGTAAATGGGAGAGATATAAAAATCTTTATCTGGTCAGGTTGTCATTCTACGAACTGTGTGTTTGCCGAAGCCTGCAGTGGATTTGAAATGCTTTTATCCAGCTGATGATTCCTAAATATCGGGATTGGAGCGACTTGGGGATAAGGGACTAGTTTAGAGACCCAACGGTGGGTGTAGGCTCTTGGTGCGATCAAACCCTCAGTCTCAAGGCTGAAATATACTTGCTGTTAACTACGTACGTATGTCGTGCGTATACGGAGATGCAATACCTGCGTAATTTATAGGGAGCAGTGTTGCGAGAAACGGACGGGTGACAGCCAATCGCTGAGCCCTGCCTACTGGGTCACTGTTGCTGCGTCCGAAATCGCATACTACTTGAGTAGGTACTACATTTGAATTTGAACGTACTGCTCTACCGTTAAAACAGTACATTCTATATAGTATGAATGAGGGTAGTATGAATGGAATTCGGACGTACTATATCCGCTGTGTTGATGTTGTCATGTGTCGTCACAACAGCGCGAAAATTTAAAGAGCCCACTCTACTGCGCGAACATCAACAATGTTGTTCGTAATGCTTACAGCTTTCATCGGCGTTTTAACGTTGACTGGATCAACAGCTCAGAGGAGGCATAGGTCAGCTGCTCACAACGTTTTCCTTAAGGTACTTACACTTGAAAAGAGCCGCGTCTCCGTTTTCCGCCATTTTTCGAATATGACGCCGCCTCTCCCGCTGCCTTATGGGATAGTGAAGTGTCCATCGAATGCCTACTACAGAGCTCGGCCGGAAGCAGTAGGTCATCCGGGTACTTCTCGCCTACTGTTTTTCGAATACTATGAATTCGGACATACTACTCGCCTCGCATACTGTTTTTCACATACTATATAGTAGGGAAGTATGCGATTTCGGACGCAGCATGTGAGTCTGATTGTGTTCAATATGAGGGCGAAACGGAGCAATTCATCAAACGCTTTAGGAGACATTCGGAAATGTTTCCGGTGTTTTTCCTCGTCAGTGTCTCTCATTGGCAAAACCAGAGACAAGAATTCCCCATTTTGCTGACGAGATCTTTTAAGTGGTCGAACGTACCATCTCCGCGATTTTGGTTTTTTTCTCTGGTGCCGTCTCAGTATGATGAAGATTAATGCTTCTTCGACTGAAGACATGTTTGTTTGGAGTAACGGATGAAGATACAGGTATTCATTCATTTATTAGGTTTGCGGCCTCCACACTGACCCCTGGGGGTAAGGAGTTCACACTACAAATTACGACGCACAGTACGGATGCAAGTATATCAGCACGAACGTTAACAACGCAACTGTGTACGGATACGCATACGTAGATCACAGCAAGTATTTTTCAGCCTTTATAGTCTCCAACGCAGGGCTTCGGTTACGCAGACCGCCACCACCGCCCTGCTTTTACAGATATGGTGAAAATTTGAAGTCGCCACGCCCAACTGTTCATCTCATTCAGCAGTAAAAAAAGACCGACACATAAACAATTCATCATTGTTTTGCTCCCCTTCTCTACCTCACAGTCACGGGCCTGACTTTCAATAGCAAACTTCAGATGAAAGCAGGAAAGTGAGAATCAAGTCTCGTCACCTTTTACGGTCCACTGAAGGTTGGGACTAATCATGTTCACATCTCTGGTAGATGGTGACATGGCAGTATCTGTGTGCTGATCACAGCACCGAGCGGTTGTAATCTGAACCGGCCGGCGGATTAATTCGGGCATTGCGCTAGATTTGTATTTCGCATCCTGCATCGTATTTTGGAATCCTCAAAGACGCGAGGTAAGCAGAACGGGCGCCATTTAAGTCCATATCACTGGCCTTTATGTACAAAACAAGCAGCAAATAGAGGATGCCCACGGTGGCTGGTTTCACTTTGAAATGCCTTTGTTCTTTGCGCCACTATTTTGGCATGTGCTGTTTACCATAAGGGAGGTAGGTTGATGTTGTGCTCCTGCCTCAAGTTAACCATTACAAAGACGTGTGTGTGTGTGTGCGTGCATGGTGCAAACTCCTAAAGAATGAACGCTGGAGAAATTTCCAGATAATTTCAAGGTAAAGATAAGTCTTTAACCTGAACAGTGAAAAGTGGGCTGCCGTTGTGTATTTTAATATTTAAAATGGTTAGTTCACGGCCAGCCAACACAACTCTGCATTCACCCACCTCATTATTCTCAGTGTTATCTCATTAGTTTCTCACCCTCAGCTCTGATGGCTCGGACCATGATTACTTTTTCCAAAGATTCTGCTTTTGTAGCCTGCCACAGCCCCTTCTCCTGTGTTACTGGCAGTGCGTTCTGTTTGCCGTTCGCGCTCGGTTTCCGAGTCGTTTGCCGAGGTTCTGAAGTCGGAAGTGACGATATGCGCGGCCCCGTTTCTCAGTCGCCCGACCAAATATCTCGGAGCAGCAACGCAGAGGATCCCGAGTTCAGAATCCAAGATGGCTGCTTAGTGCAAATGCTGCAGGGTTTTTTTTACAGCGCCTTATATGTAACACGTGCAATACCGCGTCATGTGTCGCTTATCAAGTAGCAATGCAAAGTTGGCTGGTCGATGTTGCAAAAAACAAATGACTAGCCTAGCTAGCCAAACAGAAAGGTGAGCAGGATCAGCAACTCGAGACGGAGATGTGTTAGTTAGAGCTGAAACGATTATTCAGATAACTCGAATAATTTGATGACAAAAAATGGTCGAGGCAATTTTTCTAGAATCGAAGCTTCGTTTAAATCGCTACAGCATGCGCCGCTTGTGTTTCACACAGACGCTTATTTATGACGCGCAATATTTTCAGCGGCGCGATCAAGGCGAGAATAGATCCCTCTGTGTGTGAACGTATTTGTGAGATATTCCGTGCACAAAAAACAGAAGTAAACGCATAAAAATGCATAAATGACATTTTTTGTGATGTAAACACGCACGCTGTTTGTAAGCGCCATGGACCTTTTTCACGAAATCAGAAAATACGTAATCGTAGGGTAAACTTAGTTCCGATCAAGCGTCAATGCATTAGAAAACCCGGGATTAGAGAAAATGGCGAAGAGAATGTACACAACCTCTCTGACAAATTTGCCCAAATTTATATTTGCGGATGTTGCTAAACTCGTGGAGGAAAACTCCGTCATCATGCTAACTGTTACTGAACTGTTAGCTAGAATGACAAATCATTAGCGTGTCCACTTAGACCTAGGGTTGGGTTTATAGGGTTATGTATGTATAGTATAGAGGAAATAGACTACCTTACTAAAGCAATATAACTCTCGTGGTTGTAATCAGTTAACATTTCTGTCCGACAACGTCTGTTTATTTGCGTGTCTGCATATCACAGTATCAGATGTAGTAGATGGGCAGGTTTTTGTGAGGGCTAGATGCTACGCATCACAGAGGAAAAACGAGGAGCCTCACAAGCTAGAGCTTTGAGCACTGAGTGCACAAGTTCCCTGTGCTTCTTACTGCCGTTGCAGTACTGTTCACTCGCTGCCGTTGCAGCTCGCTGCCGAGTTTCTGCACAGCTACAGAGTAGATAGAAAGGTTCTCGCACGCACTCTTTTGTTTGTGTGGCCTTGCTGGCCACAGGAGTGCTGTAGTTTATATTGTTTTGATTAAATAGGTGTTTTCCAGCATAAGTCTGGAAATCTAACTTGATGTGCAGGAGCTTTGACACAGCTCTTTCTTTTCCATTTCATTCCATAAGCTATAAATCTCTTCTGCTGTTTCAACCCTTTCCTTAAACTGTTACTTCCGTTTACCATTGACAGTGATGTACTTTTATGAGCAGTGATGTCATGTACACCATGCTTATTAGTATTTCCCTGTTTTTGCTTTTGGTGTATAGATATCACTTGCCGCTGCAAGAAGAAGAGGTCGCTGCTTGCGGCATTTTTTTAAAACCGGCGGCAGTAAAGATACCCTACGATTACGTAGTTCCGGTCAAAAATGCGGAAGTTGTGAAAAAGGTCTATTGCTCGCTAAAACGCTCCGTTTCCGTCAAAACGTCCCCTTTATTACAGATAAAACGCATATTTTAGCTGATAAATAACCACAACAACCAGCGTTCCACTCACAATCCAGCCATTTATTGAGATTTTCCCATCAATTTTTTTTTTTCATAGTTCGTTCCGGAACGCGCTGAACCCTTTTTATTGTGACGCGGCTCCGAAGCGTGCGCAGGGGATTGTGGGAAATGCAGTTCTCTCCCAGAAAGGCCAAAAGTAACTCATTTTATTGGCCAAATTGGTTCAAAATGACCGTTGAACTTCATGTTTCTTCATTTTCAGTTGAATACAGCGACATAAAGCGTATATGACTAACTTCTACTCACAGTAGAATAAGCCTAATAACAAATGTATTGTCATTTTTATTTACATTTTTTTTATCCGATTAATCGATGAAATAATCGATAGATTACTCGATTACCAAAATAGTCATTTGTTGCAGCCCTAGTGTTAGTGTTCACATAAACCTATAAGTCCTAGAACTCTCCTTTGGCAAATGGAACACATCCAATTTCGCGGTGTTTTTAGCAGATGTGACGTAATCTCGTCAGCTGAATCTCAGATCCAAAGGAAAATGGAGCGCGCCATGAGTTTCCCATGCTCTGCATGTGTGCTGTCGTGTTTGCTGGCACTTTCCGCAGCTGAATCAGTCATAACCTTGTTGGCGTTTCTGTCAGGCATTTATGCTCGTTCATGAGTGTGGGAGCTGCCAGCTTTTCCATTATTAGTGTTTCAAACCTTGCACTTCTTAAATGTATTCTTAACACAAGCTGTGAGTTTTTCAAGTCTGGGTTCACCTGGGGATAGGCAGTGTTAGAATTAAGCTGCACTGTGCCAGGAGCTGAACTCACTTTGAACCGTTCAGATTAGATGGATTTATGTCTTGGCCGAAAGCCAGTCTCTGACTGCAGCCACACACGGCCACATGCTGTCATGTCTGGTCATTAGGCTGGCTTTTGTGCTGGCAGAAAGCTGCAGACAAGACGTTTAACGCACTGTACACAAATACAAATCCTCCCTGCCAGTTTTGACAGGAAAATGCTGCTTTTGGGAATCCTCCTTTTGCTTCGTCTCCAACAGCGGCTTCCTGTATGTGACAGGAAGCAGCGTCTAACCTGATGCATATCTAGATTGTCCAGATATGTGCGACTTTTGTTGCCTTTCTGCAAATTAACCATTCAAATGTTCCTGTTAGATTGTGCTGATAGCAGAGTGCAGGTCTTATGCCCACCCCCCCGACCCCAGCCGATGATATAATTGGCGTTTGCAAATGTGCCAGGTTGTAACAGAAGCCCCGAACCCTGGCGAACAAGGTCAGCCCGCTTGTGACGCTCGGCAGGGTCGTTTTTCGCACTCCAGTGAGGCCGCGGCTCTCCTGGTACCTCATTACACCGCCCGCCAGACATAGTTAACCTTGTGGAGTCATTCAGTTCTACGTGTGAACGCTTGCGTGCTTTAAACACGGCCAACGCCGCGCTCCTGTGACTCGCAGAATCGCTCCACTCAGCCTTTCTTCCTTCTCTCCGTTTTGCAGTGGAGGAGCGACTTCGTGGACGGTTGGGTGAAACTTTCGAACAGCCACGAGACCCAAGAAGAGTGCCTTGGCATGGCTGTCCTGGACATGATGAGGATAGCCAAGGAGAAGCAGTGCTCCCCGCTGGATATTTACAACGCCACGAGGTGGGACTTACCCGAGCCCAGTTCCACCATTCGTTACCCAAGTGGTGCAGTCGTAGTGCAGCAACCTCATTTCCCCACCCGGTGTTTAATACAACGCAATGTGACCTCATTTCCATGGCTAATATCCTGTCTTGGTTGTTATCACACTCTCTCTTTTGCATGTGCAAATCTTTTTTTCAGAGGTTTCAGAATGATTAAAGCAGGGTTTTCTTCGCTTTCATCTCCAGCTGGGGGCTTATTAGATGTTTCTGCGGAACAGCGCGCGGGGAGCGATTGACTTTTGCACGTTCTTTGTCTCTGCAGTTATAAGACCTTCCTCCCCAAGGACATGCGGGAGCAGATCCAGGCCTTCCACTTTGTGACCAGGAAACGGATCCGCTACCGCTTCCGGAAGGTGGTGCAGCAGTTCAGCCAGTGCCGCGCCACCGCCCGCGACCTTAAGCTCAAATACCTGATCAACCTGGAGGGCCTGGACTCGCGCTTCTACACCGAACGCTTCCAGGTCAAAGAGGCCTCAGCCGGACAGGTCACCATCATTGTCTCCGCCGATCAGGGCATCCAGTGGCGTCGCGAGAGGCACAAGGACGGCCAGACAGAGGTGAGAGAGTTTTGAGGAGACGTCGGCAGTGGTTTCCGGAGATGGGTTCAGCCACGCCCAGGTTCGAGTTGCGTTAGCTCTTTTCAGTTGACCCATCCGTTGGTCTTTACACGCGCTCCAGCTGTGTTATGGCCTACAGTGTGTAATTGAGTTGCGAACGGAACGAAATTTCGGCACCGTTGAGACCTAGGCATTTTGGACCCCGGAGCTTTCGGTTGAACTCTAGTTAAAAGGTATCGGCCCTGAAGAAAACACATTGGTCGTCTCCTAGCGTATGTATAGCTAACTTTTTTGGGGGGCAGGGGGGAAACAAATTTCTTTTGGTCAGCTTTCGTTACGGGTGGCCTGTCGGTGGTGCCGTGGTTGTAGGATATTCATCGATGAACCTATAAGTGGTTATTGGTTCAAGTCTGGACCTTTCTTGCCTCCAGCACTGCCAGCATTGTGACTCCCTGAGCGATGCCTTTCGTACAGAGTCGCTCTGGGTTAAAGCATCTCTTAAATGCCACAAATGTAAAACATGAAGTCGGTTGTGGAATTGAAGTGGCGTCGGTTTTTGGGGTATTTCCAGCTATTGTGGCATGTCCCATATATTGTACTGCCTCCCACATCATGACCTCACTTGAACACAGCCCCAGATTCAACCCAGTTTTAACTCACCCAGTCCAGATGATTTGGTGAACTGAACAGGCCGATTCCAAAGGGTGAGATTAGAGCCTGAACTGCTCTCTTGATCAACGTTCAATCTCCAGCAGTCCGTGTAAGATCCAAACAGCCAGCACTCTGTAAAAATGATTTGATCAAATAGTCGTGTTAATACATTTCTTTCCTTCACTTTAAACCAATAACTGATGCGACTTTGATTAAGTTTCATAAGCGTTCCTAATGACAGTTTAGGCTTTTAAGTCAGTTCACAGAAATAAACATCTGTAGATGCCACATTAACTAAGAAGTTGTAACTGTGGTGATGTTTAAGAGGGAATATGTTAATACGCCACAAACACACTTAAAAAACGTCAAGACACTTCAATTCAATTGTTTCCTTTGAAGGTTTTAAGTGAAATCAAATTGACTGCTAATTATTTCAACTGATTATATTCATTTCTAGTTTTAACTTTGTTTTGCTCTCTATAAGAAATCCGTTTGCCGTTTTTTCCACTTTACAGTTTACTGAACATTGCCTGATACCACTTTTTTTTATTTCTGATACTGATACCGACATTGAAAATCTGGATATCTGCCGATAAGATACAAATTCAGTAGGGTCTGAGTTTTTTTATTTTTTTAAACAGAAGCAAATGCTTTCAAAATAGTCTGTATTCATAACTGAAAATATTCTGTACTGCTTAAGGAAAGACTTGACTTAAACACAGTATTCCTAACTAAAACAGTGTATTAATTACACACCCATATGTAAATGTTAAATTATTTATTATTACAGTAACATCTCAAAAGTTGTTTGTTTGAACACAGTTCTGTAATTTTGTGACGGTACCTAACCCTGCGGCGCTAAAACCATCAGGAACACAGGGATAGCGAGCGAGAGCTGGTGTTGTTAAGGAAATTAAGCTGTGTAGTCATGTCATTTTGGTTTTGGGTTAGTAGTGTGTTGCGTTGCTTGTTCTGCTCATTGTTGCGTGAATATCGAACCATAAACCAGCTTTACCTCAGTGCCACTTCCCTTGCACAATCAATTGTGTGTGCGCGCATTTACAGATCGGCTCCATAGGTCAGCCCGATGCCACAGATTCCCGATCCAGTTATTGGTTCGGTGCCATCTTTACATTTTACATCAATGTTATGTCTGATTTGTCTGTGAAATGTTGTATAATTCCTGGAAAGAACCACAATATGATTGCGGTTTCAATTTTCCAAATTAAAACCATAACGTTTCTGTGTGGCATATTACCATGTTACATTACTCTCTTACACCCAGCTGTGGTTATAACACTGAAAAGTCAAGTTGGAAAAAAATGAGAGTAGCATTTTAAGATGACTTTGTGACCAAATAATTCTTACAGTGGGGACATTTAACTGGACAACGGCTTTCATGCCACAAAAGAATGTAATGAAATTCTGCTTCGAGCAATTTATGCATTCATTCATTCATTAACCGAACCGCTTAATCCCGACCCAGGGTTGCGGGGACCGGAGCCTTTCCCTGGAACTTAACGGGCGCAAGGCGGGGACCAACCCTGGGCAGGCGCCGACACACACCGCAGGGCACTCGCCCTCACATTCACACCTTACGGGGGCCAGTTTAGAGTCAGCAATTATATTACATGCTGTAGGACTGTGGGAGGAAGCCGGACACACAAGGGGGCCCCGCGACCTTCCTCCTCCCCGGGGTTCAAGCCCGGGATCTTCTCGCTGTGAGGCGGCAGCGCTAACCGCCCGCAATTTATGCAATTTCGACAAATTTGAGCAACGTTCTACAGCTTTTGTCTTGTCGAATGGATTGGTAAAATGCATCTTGATCGCCGTCCTGTCATCTGGAAACAGAGGCTAGTTTGTTGCTGAGCTTGCGTAGAGGCAGTTGTTTACAAGCACGACAGCGAGGGCTATTTTGCCTCCATTTAAACAAATATGGGGGGCGTGTATGTGTCTGATGATTGTGGTTGCCAACTGCCTTTAGCACCTACACCAGGAAGTTTGAAGGGGCCGCATGGAAACACGGAGTGGACGTCAGATCGCGGCGACTCCAGCCGCCTTTTGTTATCCTCGTCAAATGTGCACGAGGTTAAATGTAAACCGTTTCTGTGTAACCGCCCCACGGCAATGGGAGCAGGGTTTCCGTTTTTTCACTCGCCGTATCACCTTAAAGCGGATCTTTTTTTGAGCTCGGTGTTGGATCAACTCAGACCTTTAATGCCCGTATTAACATTACTATGTTCTCGGAAGGATTAATGCACTAATCCCATACAACAGAAAGAGTTGGCAGACACGGTTACACGCAGGCCCGTTTCGCCGCCCCTCTTGCCGAATCAACAATGTCTAATATCTGTAGGAATGTCATATTCGGTCACGAAAGAATGCCAGACAAGATTTTTTTTTTTGCCCCACTGTTGCTGTCCTTCTCCAGCAGGACCTGCAGACGTACTGCGATTTTCCTCACGTCATCGACATCAGCGTGAGACAAGCCAACAAAGAGGGAACCAACAAGAGCCGTGTCGTCTCCATCAACAAACAAGACGGCAAAACTCTGGTAAGCACGAGGCAGCGGTTTGAGTTCTGTAATGAACATAAAAGGTGTGTTCGTGAGAGTTCAATTTGGAACGCGACACCGAAATTGTAAGGATGCACCAATCCCGCTTTTTCAACCCAGGTAGAGGGAAATGGATTTAATAATTAATAATGAGCAAAACCTCACGGTCGTACCCTTAGTGTAATAATAACGTCTCACTGCGCTAGAGTAGGATGAGAGACTGGGAACAGTCTTTTATGAAACATCAGGCTTGACTCAAACATTGCTTTTCTGAATTTGTAAAACAAAATGTGACATATATACCTGTAAAATGTGTTATATGTGCACCAAATTTACTTTTATATTTAAAAAAAATTCATTAAATCATAAAAAATGGATGATTCATTTATTGCCTATTTTTCGAAAAAATTTAAATCATTCATTTATTATTAAAGTAATATTTTTTGGTGCGCTACAAACATTTCTAAAAAAAAATCAATTCAAGTTGCAGTTGCAACTCAAGTGAACACAGGAATTCAAATTCCAGCATAAAATAATGCACTGCTCAAAAAGGAGAAATATATAGAAGTGGCATTAAACAGGTAAATGAATGAAATAAATTGGTCCCACAATTTGATCTCATTTTCAAGTATTTGACTTGTTATCAGACTGCTATCTGATATCAGTATCAGATCGGTTCTTTCCTACTAAACAGACTGCGGCTACGTTCACACTGCCAGCCACAACGTTCAATTCCGATTTTTTGCTCAGATCGGGTTTGTCTATCTTGACGGTTCACATTCATAACTACAAGTGACCTGTATCTGACTGTAATGTGAACGCATCGGTCCTCCGAAACGTCATGCATGCGCGCACTGATACGTTTTAATGCGACTCATGGCATTAAAAATGGAGGCGTTAGTAGCTCACGCATGTATCGCACTTTGCTCTGGAGGACGACAAACGGTGAATCAGCTGTACATGAGCAGGTCGAAAAGGAGAGAAAAAGTCAGGCGGCTAGCTTTTTCTGTTATCGCGGCTCTCCTCCATTTTTACCTTCCCGCGCTGCCGGTGCAGGCTGATGATGTCAGCGCATGCGTATAAGCAAAAAGCCACATGGATTCCGATCTGGGCCTTCACATTCAGGTCGCATGGCCGCGAATCGGATACGTATGCGATTTAGTACCACCTATGGAAGTGACACAAATCTGATTTGAAAAGATCAGATTTGCGTGTCCGCACAGCCCTGAAAAGATCAGATCTGTGTGTCACATTAAGGCAAAAAATCAGATTTGAGTCACTTCAGCATGGCAGTGTGAATGGAGCCTTAGTGACCTAAATAAGCACTACATGAACGGAGAAAAGCAAGACAAGTTGCTGGGCGTCTTACTTATCAAGCGTTCTCGCCTTTTGTTGCTCTTTTATGTTCACGCGTGGGACTATTGCTACAGGAGCTGGAGTTCTGCTCCCAGGCCGAGGCTCTGTCGTTCGTGTCTCTGATTGACGGCTACTACAGGCTGACTGCCGACGCCCACCATTACCTCTGTAGAGACGTGGCACCGCCTCGACTGCTGGAGGTCATGGAGAACTTCTGCCACGGGCCTATAACGTAAGCTTCTGACGCAGTAGACTTGAACTGAGGTGAACGTGACGAGCGGTGTAAGCCAAGTTTGACCGATCTGCTCTTTTTCTACAGGATGGAGTTCGCCATCAGTAAACTACACAAGGCTGGAAACCAGCGGGGACTTTATGTGTTGCGCTGCAGCCCTAAAGACTACAACAAATACTTCCTGACGTTTGCTGTCGGGGTACGTTCGCCTGGTGCTGGTCACAACTGGTCTGGACCTCGTCGCCTCATTACCTCATCTCATCTCTTAGTAAACTAGAAAAAAAGCATGGCTATATTCTATATGTTAATTAGTTCATTTTAATTATGAACACTAAGTTTTAGTGAGTGATTATTTGTCATCGTGAACACAGCACACCACAACGAAATGTGACCTCTGCATTTAACCCATCCGTGAAGGAGCAGTGGGCAGCTAACAAGCGCCCGGGGAGCAGTGCTAGGGGACGGTACCTTGCTAATGACTACCTCAGTGGTATCTTTACCGACCCTGGATTTGAACCTGCGACCTTCTGATCACGAGGCGAACACCCTACCGTTACCGAACACCCCACCAACTGCCCCCTAAGTGTAATCATCATGAATATACTGTAAATGTCATCAGTAGGGACGCAACGGTATTTTGCTGCGCCGTTCGGTACGGCCCTGTTCGGTTCTGTACGCCCAGATGAGCCGCGATAGTTCGGTACGACATTAAACTTCACTTTTTGGTCATTGTGCGCGCATTCTCAGGGATTCGAGTTCTCCGTCGCTACGACGGATTTCCGCCCATTGGACTCTAGCTGTGACGCATTTCCGTCAATCGAGCTCGAAGGCATATTTGAGATAAAAGCAGATCCATGAGAACTCAAATGCGAGCGGGACCTCTTAGAATGTTGATTATGCAGGATCACTGGGCAGCTATGGAAACACGCACGCAGTGTGTTTATGCCGGAAGTGCGTTTGACGCGTAATTGTGACGTTTTGGGTCATTTTGAACCAGCTTGGCATTTCTGCCAGAGAACTATATTTCCCATAGCTCCCCACGTCACAATAAAGCGATGGACGCGCGTTCTGGAATAAACGCTGATGAGCTCAATAAATAGCCGTATTGTGAGTAGAATGCTGGTTGTTGTGGTCATCAGCTAAATCTGAGTTTTGTCTGTAACAAGGGGGAAGATTGGATTGAACTGGAGGGTTGTAGTGAGTAAAGGTGCTCACACGTGCACGCTCACAGACGTTTTTGTGCATTTGCTTCTGTTTTTGCACACGGAATATCTTTTAAATACTTTTAGCCCTAGAAATACAATGTTAGAGTTAAGATAAAATAAGATGGAGCCAAAAAACCGTGAGACGTACCGAAACGTGGGTGAACTGTACTGTTGCATCCCTAATCATCAATATATCTAAACATATCTAGGAGAAAAGCTGTGTTTCTTGTGTGTGAAAAGTTGTCAGAAAGTAAAAGACTAGTATTAATAATTAAATTAGTCGATATCTAATTGAGATATACATCGCCTCACAGCAAGCAGGCACTGGGTTCGAGCCCCGGGTCGTCCGTGAGGCCTTTCTGTGTGGAGTGCAATTGGCCCGTGAGGTGTGAGCGTGATTGTGTGACGGGCTCCAGTCCTCCCGCGACCCCAGTTGGGGTTGCGTGAATGACTATGTCTAAATATATCATTGTTATAGAATAAGCTATTCGTTCCAGCACTGCTCCTGTCGTCTTTACTTGCTTAATACGATTTCATAATGAGATTATTAAAGCTTTCTGCTTTGTAGATTTACACAATTAATACTGCTTAGAAAACCAGTTTAAATGGGCGAACGCTGATGAACCTTGACTTTCTGTTTGATATAACTGGGCAGCATTGTAACTGTTCCAGCCGAACGCGCTCTCATATTCCGACACGTCAATAATTCATCTTGGACGCATGTAGCTGAGTTACTCTTTGGATGAATGTTCTCCGCTTCGAAGACAACCCTGTTGAATTGAAGAACAGCTTTTGATGTGAACTTCAGAAAATGCAGCAATGTGTCTCCATTACTGACAGCTTAACTGTGCCGCTCATTAAACGTTCCCGTTAATAGTTGCCATTTTACTGCCCCTGTCTCAGCTGTTCAGTTGGACACTCGCCCGTTTAATAATCCCTCGTTGTGATCTCTTTCTTCCAGATGTACGATGAGGTGGAATACAAGCATTGTCTGATAAGCAGATCAGACAGCGGGGATTACGTCCTGAGTGGCACTAAGAGGACCTTCAGGAGCATGCAGGAGCTGCTCAAATACTACCAAAAAGAGACTGTGCGATCCGACGGCATTGCCTTTCAGTTTAGCAAATGCTGCCCCCCAAAGGCCAAAGGTCTGCACTGCAGCTTTACTCCCTAACCTTTGAATGAATGAATTGCTGAAAGTGGTCTGCTGTGTGGTCTGATTTTAATGTTTCATATTTCGGTGCACAAAAGTGTAAAACTGTCGACTTGCTTGCTGACAGAAAAGTCAAGTCTGCTGGTTTGCCGGAGTAATAAGGGCTCGGAGGTTCCCGTCTCACCGTCCATGCAGAGACAGAACATCAGTCAGATGGTTTTCCACAAAATCAGGAAAGAAGACCTCGAATTTGTGAGTATTCTCTCCACGATTCAGATGAGCCCTTATCTTCTGGGTTTCGTCCCAGCAAATTTTGACCAGTCAGACGTAGTCTTTCGTATTACTGACGTGACGTGACGTGATGTGACATGACGTGTATTTCCTGCTCTCATTACCCCTCTACATGGCTGCTAACCACATCAGGGGGAGAACCAAGGCCAGGGAACGTTCACCAAGATCTTCAAGGGGATCCGAGAAGAGTTGGGAGATTATGGAGAGGTGCACAAGACGGACGTCATCATTAAAGTCTTAGATAAAGCACACAGAAATTATTCTGAGGTGAGGACCAGCATCCCAGGTATTTAATATGTGTTTTTTGTAATGTAAAACCAGTCCTTTTTCTTGATTTTTATTTTATTTTATATTTGCTAAGTTAGGGCAGTCGGTAGTTTAACGATTAGGCAGTTGGCCCAGTGATAGAAGGGTCGCTGGTTCAAGTCCCGGACCGGTAAAAGTACCACTGAGGTACTCATGAGCAAGCCGCTGCCAAAAAACTGCCCGCTGCTCCTTCACGGATAGGTCAAATGAAGAGGTCACATTTCGTTGCGGTGTAAATTCACTCATTTAAATCAAAGGAGAATATTATACTGTTGTAGGTATAAATGTCTTAACTTTCATAAGAACAAGCCTAAAACGATGCCTAAAACAGTGCCGGGTGTCAGATGCTGTTCTGTGACCTGTTAGGACATATAGGTGCAAGGTTAAATGTTCTAAATAACGGACATGAACATCTTGTTGTCTGCAGTCCTTCTTTGAGGCGGCCAGTATGATGAGTCAGCTTTCCCACAAGCATTTGGCGCTCACCTACGGCATCTGTGTGTGCGGAGAGGAGAGTAAGTGTGTCCTGTAGCTACCTGATCTGAAACGCAACAAATCTCAGCTCAGGCCTTTTTTCGGCTGGATATCGCACCTTACCCGCCCGTAGCCCCTTAACTTCTCTGTTTCGTGCCGTTGCAGACATGATGGTGCAGGAGTACGTGAAGTTCGGCTCCTTGGACATCTACCTGAAGAAAAACAAGAACACGGTCACTATCTTATGGAAACTGGAAGTGGCTAAACAACTCGCTTGGGCCATGCACTTTTTGGTACTTTTTTTTTTTTTAATGACTTTTTTAAGCAGCAATGTGAAGTTTGATGTTTTTACAGAGAAAATCGAGACCAACCTGTCCATATATGATTGCTTCCATCACATCTTTAGGAGGAGAAGAACCTGGCTCATGGCAACGTGTGCGCCAAAAATGTCCTCCTGATCAGGGAAGAGGACAGGAAAACGGGCAACCCTCCATTCATTAAGCTCAGTGACCCTGGCATCAGCATCACAGTGCTGCCCAGAGAGAGTGAGTCCGTCATATTCTGTGTAGAGAAGCCTACATTTATTTGTATAAACAAAAATGTCACATAAATATATATGTATATACACACACACACACACACATTTATTAGTGGTGTAACAGTTCTTAATGTCCACGGTTTTGCTCATACCTTTTCATTCACTATCACAGGTGATTATGTAATATATACGATATGTTATATTTTGTATGCAGTAATCCCTCGTTGTTCGCGGGGGTTACGTTCCAAGAACACCCGCGTATAATGAAAAACCGCGTTATTGTGTTTTGGTTTAAAAAAATGCCCCAAAATTCCTATTTTTATAGTGTAAACCCTAAATATGCCCCCAAATCTGCTCCCAGAACACTTTAATTTCATTGTAAACTCAGTTTAATACATTACTCTTAACGAAAATATTAGGTATGCCCATACTGGTGTGTACTGTAATTCATGCAAGGGCACTTTGGTATAAACAGGCAAATACAGTAATAAATTAGTGTAGTTTTTAGTAAAAAAAAAACAGTAAAATGTAGGTGTAATGACCAATATTTTTTACAGTTCAGTAATTTACTGTTCATCAGCGGCGCATCTTATTGTAGAGACACAGACATTGGGCGGCGACTGAGCTTAACCGCCTCTTTTAGTTTAATTTACAGTACAGTAATAAAACTACTGGGGTTTAAAAAACACTCAAGATGAGTCAGGGACGGACTGGCAATCTGTATCTCCGGAAAAAAAAACGGCTGTCCGATGCACGGAGGCCGTCGGCCTGTCTTTCCCGGCCGAGACACAAACATTATAAACAATAATTAGGTTTAAATTAAAAATATGGAATTCTCTGAAACATACTAAAGTAGAAATGCAAAAAAATGTTAACAAAACGAAAAACAAGAGAATCTCTCAAGATGAGTCAGGGGAGGCGGACAGACAATCAGTGCTTTAAAAAAAAAAAAAAAAGGCTGTCCGATGCAAGTCCCAGTACAGCATATTTACCTATTCCAAAAGAGTTTTCTTTGTGTTCTCGCGACAGTACAAAAACATTTATACAGAATTTACGTTCATATTTATGTTACAAAATTAGTACATTTTTCTTAATAATTTAGAAATAAAATGCGTAAAAACATATATTGTCACGAAAAAAGCAAAAAAAAAAAAAAAAAAGTGGAGAATATTTGCTGGTTCCGCGCTGTTGCGGAGATTTCCGTGTAAAACGAGGAGTTCGGTTCTCGTGAAAAATCCGCGTATGACTGGATCCGCGAGTCCTGATCCGCGTATAACTGGGGGGTTACTGTATACATTATATATAGCTCAACTTTATGAATGCACTTATTTTTTAAAGGCGGTAGATGGTTGCAGGGACGAGTTAAGGCGCGGTATCTCAGACTGTGACTTTTGCATCACAGTTTACCCATTTGGGGCGGCACGAGCATGCACTATAGGTTAATTGGCGAATCTAAATTGGCCCCGTAAGGTGTGAAATTCGAGTGTGTGAGTGTGTGTGTGCCCTGCGGTACGTTGGCACCTATATATATATACACATATATAGTGACCACTAGAGGGCAGAGAGAACCATGGCTTTTCTATCACGTGATTATTTAGGGTGTACGTTAGAGCGAGAGAGAATGAGATGGATTATTCATGAATCAGTGTTTTGGTCCTGCACATTTTGTTCCTCTAGTCTTGGTGGAGAGAATCCCGTGGGTTCCCCCTGAATGTATCATAGACCCCAAGAACCTCAGCCTTGCTACGGACAAGTGGAGCTTTGGGACGACGCTGTGGGAGATCTGCAGTGGAGGAGAGAAGCCTCTGGCCAACATGGACAGTTCAAAAGTGAGGGAATATATATTTTTTTGTCCTCTGTCCACATGGTCCTTACTTAGCCGCACTACAAATATAAGTAGTTTTAATTCTAGTTTTATGTTAAGAACAAGAAAAATGTTTGTCGTCTTGTTTAGTCGTGCAAATGTGAATTTGACGTTCACAGTCCAACGTAACTGAATAGGGAAACTAACTAGCGTAACGTAGTGTGATGGTTCTCCTAAACCACGGTTAGGTTTGGACCTTCACTTAACCTACCCATCTCAGTGGAAATGAGAAAGGCAGGTAGTGCTGCTAATAGAGCCTTACATGACGAAATCACAAACTGTCAGAATCCCGCCTCAGATCTTAAAACTCGCATTAAGATCTTACATCAGTCTGAATGGGATGAACGTCTTACCAAAAAATTACACGGAATAACTCCTACAGTTAGAAGGAGATCAATATTTTCTTTACAGTCCAGATATGACCAAATAATCTGTAAATAGGACCCTCAAGATTTACTCATGGCTTATTGTTGACCTGAGACGAACCCCCACTATGCCAATTTTGTAATGGGCCTCTGTCAGTGAAGCATAGTTTATTTTCTTGCTCGGCGGTGACAAACAAAATACAGTGCTTTTATAGGCAAAATACTGTGGTTGATGTTTTTATTAAGGTCCCACCTTTGAAAGTTTTAGAATTTTAGCTAGTATTGATGTAAAAAACTTGTTTAGATTATTAACTTATTTATTTTAGTTTATTTGTTTCCTGTTTTTACCTGTTTTATTATACTTGCCTTGGCCACTGAATAGTCATAGCTGCTAATACGGCATTAAAACCTGACAAACTTCAGCTACCAGTTGTTGTTTTTTTCAGGGAACGGAAAAAATTGGTTAAATAATATTGGATTTTTTCAAATCTAAATTACAATTATTTAAATATTTTGTACTGGAATATTTTGGGCTTAAGATAGCAGCATGAGTCATTTTTACGACGTTAGGCTATAGATGTACCTATATGAAGAACCTTGTTTACCTCTAAAAAGTGTGTGCACCACACCAACGAACATTAACAAAACAAGAGCGCTCAGACGAACAAGTGAACACGATGAAGTATTTTCTGAAATAAAGTAGGTCCAATCACAACGATTATTCAATTTCAAGAAGGAACGTGAAGAAGGAACCGTGATCCAGTTGTTTCAGTTCAGAATAGTTACAGTCTTACCAGATACCCAGAGTTTGGGCTAAGGATGAGACGAAAATTTCTACAATTCCAGAACTTACTGAGAAACCCAGTTTCATGGTGCCTCCTGATTTTTCTCCTCCTTAAATCTTTTGTTCTGCAGAAACACTTGTTCTATGAGAACCACCACCAGCTGCCTGTTCCCAAGTGGACCGAGCTGGCCAACCTCATCAACAGTTGCATGGATTACGAGCCAGCGTTCAGGTCGTCCTTCAAAGCCGTCATCCGCGACCTCAACAGTCTATCCTGCCCGGGTTAGTTCTTAGAGTCACACGCTCTCGGACTTCCAAAAGCAGGCAAATACTGTATCGTTGGTTAATCATTCGCTGCTAATTCGCGGTGTGAACCTACACTGGTCTCACCGGTGATTCATTTCCATTATGATTGTCAGGTCAACCATTCGATTTCTCCACACATCACGATGCATCCCACAAAATTTTCCTGCGTAACTTGCACATTGCATGCAGATTGGCCATGGATCACAGATCGGGCAGCCATAGTCACTACCGGGATGTTCTTTTTAACTCAAATTATTTTATGCTGAAGCCAGAAACATCACCAAGCAATGTCTTTATGATAGAATCCAGGGGTTTGAACTTGTTCTGTCCCAGGGGCCACCACTCAGACTAAGCAGTAGTCCACTGTGTGTGTGTGTATATCATATTTTTATGCGTTGTGGGGACCTATTGGGGCCTTTTTGTCTCCTAAAATCACTTTTATGCCTTTTTTATGGTTTTGTGGGGACATTTGAGAGGTCCCCATGAGGAAAAACGACTATAGGAAATGTTCATGTTTTATTTGAGAAACTAAAAGACGTAAAGGATGTGCATTTGGTTACTGAGGTTAAGGTTAGGGTTAGGACTAGCTGTAGAATTGTATACATCTAGTCATTATAAGAGTCTATGGAATATCCCCACATAGATAGTTGTACAAGTGTGTGTGTGTGTGTGGAGGGGGATTTTTTTCTGTTACTTTTTAGATATTTGCACTCAATTCATTGTTCATAAAGATGCCCAAATCATCTTTTGAAAAATAAATGAACTGTTTTTTGAAAACAACGATTTCAGTAGTGAAAGTGAATTGCACGTCACAGGCCGCCTGCAGTGCCGTTGTGGACCACCAGGGGGCAACGGCCCATCAGTTTGAAACCCGATATAGCCGATTATGGTCTGCCACTGCATCGATGCAGAATCGTCCACGTCTGCATCGCGATGCATCGATTATGCGATTCATGTCAACACCCGTACTGCTAATGAAAAGGATTATTCGATGTCTGCTGCTATCACAAAGTCTGCTACGATGCAATTTTGATTTGCTCGAGTCCAGAAGCAAGCTATCTATATGTCAATATCATATCAATTAAACACTGACTTCATTTCATATCCAGTCACCAAAAGCATCTACATTTTCGTTTTAGAGTTGAGCAGTATTACCTTTACCTCGATAACGATTACTGAAAAAATATTTGGATTAATCGATGTAGTTTGGTTCCGTGACAAAACGTGTGATTTACACCCCTAATAGTTTGTAATACTTCTCCACAGACTATGAGATGATGGAGAGCGACTTTATGCCGAGTAGAACGGGAGGGCTGGCGTTCGCCACCGGAGCCTTTGAGGACCAGGAGCCTGTGCAGTTTGAGGAGAGGCATCTGATCTTCCTCCAGCAGCTGGGCAAGGTGGGACAGACTCTGACAACATGACTGTCATCAAACCAGAACCACATCTGATACTTTGCGAGGTTCGTTTTACGTTGTTCAGACTGCACCATTTCTTCATTTCCGCCTTGCTTAACGCAGGGCAACTTCGGCAGCGTGGAGATGTGCCGCTACGATCCCCTGCAGGACAACACGGGTGAGGTGGTGGCGGTGAAGAAGCTGCAGCACAGCACCACCGAGAACCTGCGCGACTTCGAGCGCGAGATCGAGATCCTCAAATCGCTGCAGCACGAGAACATTGTCAAGTACAAAGGAGTGTGTTACGGAGCAGGTGGGGAGTAGAAGAGGGCTAAGCTTTAAACGTCGACAAACGTAATTAGTTATTTATAACTCGGAAACCACACTGGCACAAAATTTAGGGGATTTTGGGAGAAATGGGCTGATTTCAAGACTGTCAGCTTTTACACATCAAATTATGACAAATCTAAGTAGCACAGGACGTCCTGAATACAACATAAGGAGTGTATGGAGAACTTCTACACACACGCTATTGTAAGCCTAAAAACAAAGGTATAGAAAAACACCCCAAATTCTCCTAGGGCTGTAAAGGTTAATAACTTAACCTTTGAATATATTTGAATGTGCGTTTGTCTTGCGGTGTCTTACCGTAGATTTCTTTTTGTGTAAATGTTACAAGGGTTTCACCATAAAAAATGTCATCATTCTCTCTCTTTGAAAAAAACAACTCTGAATGTAAACGTACTGCTTATTCCCAGGTCGACGAAATCTCCGTCTGGTCATGGAGTACCTTCCCTACGGCAGTCTGAGGGATTACCTCAGCAAGAACCGGGACAGGATAGACCAAAAGAAACTCGTACATTATGCCTCTCAGATATGCAAGGTACTACAGAGCAATGGTTATAAACATATAAACAGCACTTTCCCAATGCTCCTCTTTAAGCACATCCTTTTTAAAAACATAGTATGGACCTATTAGTAAAAAACAACGTATTATAGCATAAATAGCAGAGAATTAATACTCCTACCAACTCCTGCCGTTCCATCTGGCTGTTTATTAAACGTAACCGTCCCAAGAGCGCGTTCTCATCTGCCGCCTTCGTTTTGCAAAGCCACTGTTTTTTATGTGCTGTTTTTTCCGTATTTAATTGGTCAGTACACACACTAGGGATGCACAATATATTGGCCGATAACGATAAATGAGGAAGGCAGAGTCAAGCACAAGCGCGGGCAAAGTTGTTTTTAGCCCACCGCCACCCCCACTCTTCGTTTCATTTGGGCACAATACCAAACGACGCAACAATTAAAATATACATCTGCTCCAATCGAACATCCACATAGAAGGGGGGACATGAAAAGAGAGTGAGGAAAAAGAAAAAGATTTTAAAAAATGGGAACAAAGAAAATAAATAAATACATATTTTTTTTACAAAAAAAATAATAACAGAGAGCTAGACAGAGTGACAGACAAACAAGAACTAAGACAGGACTATGTATAGACTAAGACAAGACAAAACTGACAGGACAGAAACACAGCACGATCCTGACGCCAAGTTCTGGTTGGGGGGGGAAAAAAAAGGTTATAAATGGGTTCCATTTTTCTTCAAAGGCTGACTTATGGTTCTTTTTGTGAGCATTATTTTTTCCCCATTAAAGTATTTTCTGATATTAAGTTAGTCCAATGAGTAACAAAAAAGATGAATAAATAAAAACTAAATGAATGAATACCTCATATTATAATACGCACCCATATATATACAGTAATAATAAACATAACCATAACAATAATAATAATATTAATAACAGCAATAACTGCTAAACATACTCCACTAGCAGCTCACGTGTGCATGCATGTGGGCATGTGTGTGTGTGTTTGTGTGTACGTATATGTGTATGTGTGTGCGCGTGTGTGACTGTGAGTGAACTGGTTTGTCAAATGGAAGTGGTGGTACTTGATGCTGACGGGGTGAAGCAGTGCCCCAATTCCCCCAGGCGCGAACTGGTAGCAGGTAGGACCAGGTAGTCAAACCCCCCCAGACACCTGCCCCCGAGACGGTCACCCGCCCCAACCCAAAAGAAGAGTCAGCAAGGGACCAAGGGGCCGATGGCCTCTATATAAGAAGGCCCGCAAAGAAGGGACGACCGGTGAGCCCCCCAGTCAGGTCCGCAACCCCCCACCTGTGCCACAGGCTCCCATCGACCGGGGGCGCAGCCCCACCCCCGTTGGAGGGCCCGTCGCACACCGGAGGGGTCCCCGGCCCCCCAGTCCAACCACCCGGCAGGAGGGGCCGGGGCCGAATGCCGCGACCCGGCCAACGCCCCCCGTGACACCGCAGAACAACCAGACCGGACCCCAGGCGGCCAGAGAGCAGAGGCCCCCCCAAACACACACGCACACACAACTCACCTGGAAGAGCCCCGGAGCCTCCCCGAACCACCGATGGAGGTCCCATCACTATGCGGCAAGACCAAGGCCCCGAGCCAGTCCGCTACCCAAGAGAGGAGGCCTCCCACCCCTGCCAGGTCCCCCCGCAACACCCCATGATCTTTCCCAAAACCACACGGCCGGCCCCCCACCGCCTACACGAGGCCAGAGACAGAGAGATAGGGGGCCACTTGGCCCTCACCGCACCCCAGTGTGAAATGTGTGTATGTGCATGCGGGAAAGTGTTGTGTGTGTGTGTGTCTGTCTGTAGTGCATTCAAATTTGTGGGTGCAGTTAGGAGGAAAGGGTCCCCACTGCTGGCAGACAGTGGAGACCCCCGTCCCCCTTTCCCGACCCACAGCGCTCTAGTGAATGTGGGCTGTGAGGATGACTAGAGTGCATTAAAATTGGGGGAGCTGTCGGGGGGAGCTGGTGGACAGCACAGTGCCCACGGCCCTAGTGTCATGTGGTGTCTAATACGCAAGGAAAAATTGAGGGGCAGTGTTTTGGTGGTCTTAAAATGAAGTTCTTTCTTGAATAATTCTACTGATGGAGCTGATTTTTACTGTCATTTGACGATGTCTCCTCCTGATCTTCACTGGTAGCTAAGCTACAGGCTTATTTGACAGAAACAGAATATTTAAGTTGCTTTGTGTTGCTACAGGGTATGGAGTATCTTGCAAACAAACGGTACATTCATCGAGATCTGGCCACTCGAAACATCCTGGTAGAGAGCGAGCTTCGGGTCAAAATCGGGGACTTTGGACTGACCAAAGTCTTGCCTCAGGACAAAGAATATTATAAAGTCAAAGAGCCTGGAGAAAGTCCAATATTCTGGTAAAACTATATTTATGTTCAATTTGTAAGATTAGATTGTTGACATTTTTCTTAAATTATTAATCACACACAGCTGCAACTTTGACATTAAGTGAGTGAGTGTCAGTATTTGATAGCCTTTGATCGCTGGGCCCTACCACTGCCCCATGAGAGTTTCACATGCCATGAAACAATGATCAAATTGTCTTTTTTTTCCCCCAGGTATGCACCAGAGTCCCTGACTGAGAGCAAGTTTTCTGTGGCGTCAGACGTGTGGAGTTATGGAGTTGTCTTGTATGAACTCCTCACATACAGTGACAAGCTCTGTAGCCCTCCCACAGTATGTACCTCTCGGCTATTTTGGGTGCATTCTTGGACCCCAAATCACAGGGCCTCACAATAATATTGTACTGAGAATCAAATGTTTCGTTGCTTTCTATATTTAAAAAAAAGAGTGAAAAGATTATAAATCTTTTTTGCAAGAGTGTCCTGGCCTAGACGGGCAGCAGTACATACCTTAACAACACAGATTTGACAGAACAGCATTACAATAACCAACCAATATTCATTGGTTCAGTGCCTCAGTCTGCGAGCTTGATCTTGATATGATCTCGTCATGACTTGTGAAATGACGGATGATACAACTGCTAATGTTTTGGGGTCCAAGACAAAAGCGAACTGTTAAAATATATTAGATAGGGTTGTGATGGGAAAGCGAACAGAAATGATGCTCTCGTCTCCAAACCTTTCTCTAAAGGGACGTTAAATCCCAACTTTAAAGAAGGGAATTTAAAAACGAATCTATTTTAAAGCAACCAAATCAAAACACTAAATAATTCTGAAAATTAGTCGTTAGTTGCAGTCCTAATATACACTACAAAAAAACATCAGGTAGTTTATTGCCAGCTGTGTTGTCGCATGCAAGGTATTTGCTTTGGTGGTTGGTGCTACGACATTAAGGTCCAGTTTCCCCAGCTATGATTAAGCTTATGCCTAGACCAGCTCTGAGTTCCAGTGGGGAATCTCCATTGGCAGTGCGGTTTAGTCCAAGACTAGGCTTAATCCATGTTCAAGAAATCAGCCCTATAAGTGGAAGGATTTTTAAGAATATGTACAAGATACTAATATAAAAATCCGCTTTAGACTTTGTGTAAAAAAAAGATCTCGTTTCAGCATTGTGTCTGCATTTCAACTAGGTCTTCATGAGCATGATGGGAGGAGACAAGCAGGGCCAGACTATAGTTTATCATCTCATTGAGCTCCTGAAGCGAGGCAACCGCTTGCCCCAGCCCGTGGGCTGCCCCTCTGAGGTAAAACGCAAACCCAAGCATCTTTAATATTCCAGCAGGTTTTACTGTCTGCATTACTGTGTTCCTTTTCGAGCCGGTCTGTGATGTGGTTAAACATTATCAGGAGTTACAGTATGGTGCAAAAATTTTAGACAGATGTGGAAAAAAATGCTGTAAATGTAAATGTCATGCTTCCACAAATATAAATTCAAATAGTTTGGGTTTTTTTAATCAGTTTACAAAATGCAAAGTGAGTTAACTGAATAAAAATGGTGAGGTTGGGGAAACAGTTTCATGTACATCACAGGTCATACACAGCAACAAGACACTAGGTAGTTATGGGACATCAGCAAGGTCTCTACCAGGCAAAGATTTCAAAGTAGAGTAGGGTTTCAGGATGTGCTTTTCAAGCTCTTTTGAAGATGCGCAAAGAATCTGGCACCGACACAGTGATTGTCTAAGGATGAAAGACACCTCATGCTTACTTCCCTTTGAAATCGGAAGATGTCCAGCAGAGCCATGAGCTCAGAAGTGGCAGAAACCTTTGGATACCGCCATCTACTGTCAGGAGAAGTCTGGCCAGAAGAGGTCTTCATGGAGGAATTGCAGGCCCAAAGCCATTCCTTCGATGTAGAACCAAGGCCAAGTGACTCAATTATGCACAAAAACAGAAAAATGGCAACAGGTGCTCTGGATTGATGAGTAAAAATGTGACATTTCTGACAGTGTCAGAAGGTCAGTTGACCACCAAAGGGCTGGAGAGCGGTACAATAATGAGTGTACAGGCAAGCAGTGAAGCATGGTAGAGGTTTGGGGTTAAATTTCTGCAAATTTCTGCAGAGATTTGGTCAGGTTTGATAATGAGAGACAAAAGCAGATACTTATCCATCATGTAATACAGTCGGAGAGGCTTCTGATCAGCCCCCAATTTATTCTGCAGCAAGACAATGTCATTAAGAGCTGTCTGCAGTATAGCGATGAATGAGTCCTGGAAGCAATGTTATGGCCGGCATAGAGACATGATCTCAGCATCACCGACCGCAGCTGGGATTACATATTGCCTAAAAATAATATCGCGATATTTTTAAGCTATATCGAGATACAAAATATATATCTCGGTATACTCTTATTTTTGGGAGAGAACTACATTTCCCACAATCCCCTGCCCATGACTTGGAGCCACGTCACAATACTGCGATGGACGTGCATTCGGAATAAACATTGAAAATGGAGCATTTTTGCGAGTAATGGTGTTACATATCGCGAGCACCCACACAGCACGTTTACATCGCGAAGATTACGAAGTGCTGTTTTTCTTCGGAACCAAGTCATCCGCTTCCATCTCCGATTAATGTCCGAAATGGCGTGGTTGTTCACTTCTCCCCCTGCACGCTTGCTTTCCTACGCTTCCAAAACGCATGCGCGAGGAAAGTTTTCTGGGTGGTCGGGGGAGTGAGCGCTTTGAGGGGGCAGCGAAGCGAAACATGAAAGAGACTTACATGCTGTCTGTTTAACTTAAGAATTTGTACTACATCGCACGTAGAACAAGCCAAGATATATTAAGTATATTCAATGTATCGCCCAGCCCTGCCTACATCCACACTGTGATTAGTTCTCCAAGATGTTTAGAACAACCTACTCGCCGAGTTCCTTCAAAAGCTGTGTGTACCTAGAAGAATTTATTTTGAAGGCAAGGGGTGGTCACACTATAAATTGATCTGAATTATATTTCTTTTCTGTTCAGTCTCTTTGCATTGTTAGCCTGATAAAAATAAACTATTAACACTTCTATTTGTGAAAGCATTTCTAGTTTACAGCACTTTTCACACCTGTCCAAAACTTTGGCACTGTACTGTAAATAATAAAAAGTCTGTAATTACAGTTAAAGTAATTACATTTACACCATTTTCTGTCTCTTAGATGTATGAAATAATGAAGGAGTGCTGGGACAGCGACCCCAGCTTTCGACCGGCCTTTAAGGAGCTCGCCCTGCGTGTAGACTTGTTTCGGGACAGCGGCGACTCGGACAGATACGCCCACGTGCCTCCCCCATTTTAAGGAGAAGGACTTTGCTACAGTCTAGAACCTGACAGCAGGGGAAGCGTCTGCTCCACCTTCTCCTGCTTTCCACAGTGCCATCTTGGCAGATCTCATTAAGGACTTTCACCTTCTGCCAGCTTTTTATTGACACTTTTAGTAGCAAGGTCTTGACTCGCTTTGTGTCTTTTTTCTTCCGTTTTTGCTAGCGGTGCTGGCACATTTCCTCACTCGCCCCAACCAAGAAAGAAAGAGCTGTGAACAGAGCTGTGCACAAGCGTTGCATTCTTTTTCTATGTTTTTATGTACATATATAAAGATTTTATAATTTTATAAATGAATGCACTGCTGACTATATTTGAACTGTTCAAAAGCAGTGAAATGCAAATGAAGAATTTTAAAAAAGAATTATAATTGTTTATAGTTTGTTTTATTTTTCTTGTCATGCAGGTGGTGTCAAATTAAAGTCATATATTAATCGTATCAAGTGTGTTTTGGGAGGGGAGAACATTTATGTACAAAAGTCCTGAGTTACCCCTCATTTCTTTTTATTGTTTTTCTTGACTTTGTGTTTGTTTATTTGTCTTTTTTCATATCAGATAGTTTTTACATGCATGTTTGCACATGTTTCTATAAATTGTACCCATTGTCTTATTTTGCTAGCAAGTTATAAAGAAATGAGGGGTGACTGAAGACTTTTGCACAGACTTTTCTTTTATATTATAAAGTTATAGAATATAAATATACATTATATTGCTGTATATGCTACTTTTTATGTTTAGTCCCTTTAGCTTTCATAACGCTGCTTTGGGGGTTTTGTGCTTGTTTACTACTACTACATTATGAGTTTTCATGTAATAGAATTTTGGTGATGTAGAATGAAGTAAAGAAAAGGCAGTAAGTGGTTTTCAGATGCCAGACAGCTTATGAAGTGTATCTAGGGACAATTAGTTGGGGTAGAAGAGCAGAGCCTTGAAGGACATCAGAATTTCTATTTTTACTTTTACCTTTTTGCTGCCTTTTGATTTAGTTCTTAAGTTTTTTAACTAAATTGGCCTATGTGGAACTGATTCAAATTTAGGTCTTCATATATCTGTAATACGCAAATAAATGTGGTCGGCTTGGCATAGGACTGCAACAACACACCCAGTGTCATAGAAATCCGGCTCTGGGTGGGCTACAGCTTTGAAATTTGGCAGGTAGGTCTGGGACAAAAAAAAATTGCACCGCTCTGCCAGTTGGTGGCGCTAATAAGCTATTTTGCGTTTTGCTTAATAACTTTTGAACCGTAGCTCCGATTCTCAAAAATCTTATACCGTCTTACTCCTTGGGTCAAGCCGAATCTTTATAGACCCTTGCATCTATTTCCGCCATATTGGATTTCTCGCTAATTTGCAAAATATGCAAAACCATCTCTTGCGAAGTAGACCCTGGATTTTTATCCAATCTGCATGCAACTGGTATCATTTGAATCCCAAGACATTCTTCTTTAATTATTATCGAGCACATTTTTAATTTAGGTCTTCATTTGGCTGTAATATGCAAATAAATGTGGTGGGCTTGCCATAGGACTGCAATGCCACACACTGAGTGTCATAGAAATCCGGCTCTGGGTGGGCTACAGCTTTGAAATTTGGCAGGTAGGTCCGGTACCCCTCCCACTACTCAGGCCAAAAAAAAAATTGCACCACTCTGCCAGTTGGTGGCGCTATAATAAGCTATTTTGCGTTTTGCCTAATAAGTTTTGACCCGTAGCACCCTAGATGGGCTGAAAGGATGAAACGTGTCATATTTCAACATCCGTCCACTTCGATTCGTCAAAAACTGATACAGCTGCAAACTGCATGGCCCCCGTAATCACTGCTTGCAGTTATATTTGGTACAACTATTTGCTGGTAATAGATTAACTTTAATGCTTGGATTTGCAGTAGGGGGTTTCCGTCCTGGTTCGAAAAGTCCGCACTGCCGATTTGTCTATGAACCTAATCATTTTGGGTGGAAGTTCCGGGAGTCTCCCGCATATCGACAGCATCCCTGATGTCCGCAAATTTAAGAAAATATCCCGGTAACTAGAGCAAGCAAACAAGAGCATGCACCCGAGTGGCCCTCCCTGAAATGAGTTTTTGCAGGTTGGGACGTCTGTTTTGTGCATCCCTTCAAGATCTACCACGGAACACGTCTTGGCATGGTGCAAGGCAGCAATGCCGCACACCTATGCTTAATTATAAACACCAGCGTTGTCCCTACACTTGTTAGACACGACAGACTAGTAGCATCATAGGATGGTTCAATTCCAGCAGTCTTTATTATTTAAGAGACAGCCTTCTGAAATTCTGGCATAAAGCACTGCAAAATCAGCATCTGATTTCCATAGCTGGGTTTGTGATTTCCTGGCTCTGCATGGCTCCTCTCCACCTGCCGCAGTCTTACAACAACTCATCGTAAAGTTTATCATAAAACGGTAAAAAGGCTAATCTGCGAGGACAGCAACCCCATGCGCGAAAGTGGTGATAATGTGCTTTAGTTGACTACTTTTTAAGCAGAATAATATTTTGTGCGAAAGCCACAAGTCTTGTTAACACTGTATTTGACCACATTTGTCACTCGTTGAATCATGTAGTCGTGGTTGACGTTATATATGTCATATGTTATGTCATTTCCCACCCCTGAATGTGCTGGTATTAGAAAGGGCTTTGCTCGTCAAACGCGAATAAAAAATCATCACCACCATATAAACAGGTCCAGCCAGGCTCAAATTCATAAGTCTAATTTCTGAATTTTTTCACAAATCTAAAGTGGCCAGTCTGTCATAGATGAATGTGTGTACCAGGCCAGTAGTGGGGAAAAAAGCACTGTTTTTATACATAAACCTTACTATCAATGAAAATACACTGATAAACCACGATATCCTTATTCGATTTGACAAAGCATTATTTGTGGAAAATAATCACAAACATATTTGCTCATGTGTCACCAGTCAGTGTAGCTATATGGCCACATACCAATACATGGCTATGTCAAATATATTTTGCCAAGGCATATTTCTGTTTTCAAGGTGGTTGTGCCCTCCTTTTTTGTGTTGCTTTTATTTTTAAATGGCATATTCATTATAACATGGATATTAAGAGACAACATATATACATTCATGTCCAGTATTGTATTATAATTAACTTACATTGCATTATATGTCAAAGATAGCAGAAATAATTGTCTGGTATACTTTGTCTTTGTGTATTTCCTGTCCTTTAATGAAGGTTAATCACTAAAGAAATTATCATATTCCCCCATACTACAAACTCAAATCCATTTGTTTCCTTATTAAGTTTTCCAGAACAATACAGAATATGCTGGCACAGTTAATAGTACCAGTAGTCAATATTATTTTCTCAGGATGCTGTTTATGGAAAGAAATTCACAAATCAGACAGATGAATTTGAGCCTATTTTGGCCCTTCTGGGTTACGTTTTGGGGGTGTCTTGGCCACTGTTTTGTAATTTAACCCATATATCGCTATGGTAAGTGGCCAAACTGTTAATTTAGTGGTAATATGTGTGCAAATATATTTGTGAAAGGTTTCAACATGGATATTGTGGTTTATCAGTGTATTTTCATTATTAGTAAGGTTTATGTATAAAAACGGCTTTTTCCTACTACTGGCCTAGTACACACACTTATCTATGACAGACTGACCACTTTAGATTTGTGAAAAAATTCAGAAATCAGACTGATGAATTGGCTGGACATGTTTATATTGTGAACATGATCAAACAAGAAGGTCAATATTTTTTGTCGCTGGTGTCTGGGGGCCTTGAGAGGAGAGACAGAATGTGCTGTAACTAATTGACACCAACACGCAGGGACTAGGAGGGGGGGTTATGACACAGCTTATTTCCTTTTCTGAAATAAGCTGTGTGTAACTGTTATTCATGGCTCACTCTCATTCAGTCTTTGAGTTTGTGTGAGACTGACCCCTTTACTGCAGAGAGAATACAAGACCATATATTTGTCATCCTCAACTCTCATCTGTATTTTAAAGTATCAAGAGTGGTATGATTTCTTTTTTCCACCACAAGTTCATCATAAGCCTGTTAAATGGCTGACCTGTGAGGACAGCAACGCCACGCACGAGGGTGGTGATAAGGTGCTTTAGTTGACTACTTTTTTACGCTATTATCTGTTTAAAACAATTTGCAGAATTACATTTTGTGCGACAGACACCAGGCCAGGCCGTTTCAGGTACAGCTGTGAGGAAACATGTCCTATAAGTCTTATTAAAATCTGGCCACATTTGTCACTAGTAAACGCGACAATGTTGAGTCATGTAGTGGTGTTTGACGTTTTTTTACAACATTCCTAAATGTTTTTACTTGGAGTCGGAATGACAACTGGAAACGTGTAATTATGTAATCGTTTTCAGACAGGCGCAAGGACTAGAGAACAGAGACGGCAAAGCGCGAGACCGCACCAGTTCTCAAGGTATGACCGAACTTTTTTATATCCCAAATTATAACAAAGAAACGGGGAATCCACTGTAGCAACAGTAATATAAAGAGGTAAATTAACATGATGATTGTCATTTTGACTTTTGTCGTTGTTGCAAACTAAGCGCGCGCCACGAAAGGGCAACGGCTCCGTGGCGCGCGGACGGAGAGGTCGCGTGAAGAGCGTTTTAATCCCGAACCACACCGTTTAAATGACCGGAAATTACATTAAACGTGGTGGCCGTATAAACTGTGTTTTGGTTTAATTTCGCACAAAGGAGCAACATTACCGTTTTTGCTGCGTCGCGCCGGCGTTTTATAAACGAAGCGGACGCGGCTGATCAACTCTTTCCGTGTTTCGGATTTTAGATAAATGTAAGTGCGGCGAAATTTACTATGTCTAACTCGGTGTAAATTGGACTTTTTCTTTTACACTGTAGTTACCCTGTAATTTATCATCTGTTGAAATTTTATTAACACCTATCAGGTACTACTCAGCACTTTTATAGCACGTATAAAAACTTGGCAATCCTCAACCATAATATATTATTATAAGGTTCATTTGAAGTAAGCCCGTGTCATTGTGCATGTCATTGTGTCATTGTCTAGGCAGCTAGATCTTACTGACACCATGGTGAACTACAGTGTGGACCCACCAGACGGTGGTTATGGGTGGGTGGTCGTCATTTCTGCTTTCTTCACCATGGGCTTAACCACGGCTGTCATGAAGAATTTTGGCCTGTTCTTCCTGGATATCCAAAACTACTATGGTGTATTGACCAGCACTATGTCATGGGTCAGTTCCACATGCATCGCCATGTTCCATCTGGGAGGTGAGTGGACTGTTACCTCGTGTGCTTTTACATCGTCAGACAGCTTTAACTATTACATGACGTTTCCAGTTTTAGATTAGTGTACTGCCATGAAGCTATAAATATCCCGTTGAAGGACTTTTAGTGACTGGGGTATAGGTCGTATTAGAGAATGCAGTGGTGCAAGACTTCCCGCCCACTAGGGGTGTAGATCACAGGTTTTACCATAATATTTTATCACATCCATTCAGTGTCTGCCCTTCCGCAACATCTGCTGTGATTGGATTAGCCAGCACTCAAAGAGACAATATAATATTCTGATTGCTTTCATATCATATCACAAAAAGCAACTATCATTTAATATCAAATATCATTTTACATTTTTATTTGTGAGCTCAAACATTTAAAACATTTATTAAAAATAGACCTCCTGTTCAATATTAAGTGACATTACAATATGTATGGTGTCTGATTGATATTTTCATTTTGGATCAATGCCATGGGCTGGTTGATCACTGAATTTATGTATCAGTGTCCTGTAGATCAGTGTATTGTTACACTCCCATCCCTAATTACTAGCATAAATGCTGATGGAAAAGTAGTTTTCCGTCCCAACCTATTTATACTTTAAACATTAAGGACAGACCACAACTTCTTTCAAATGATTAAGATTTGAGGACAGATTATTGGAAGTTTAAGAAAGAGGGAGAACTCTTGAGAACTAGTGTTGCCATTTTGGATTATGGAATTATACTAGAAAGTCAGATACTGAAGATGTGAGTTCAAAGCAAGGACAATTGAGAAAGTGTGGGCCAAAACACTTGTAGGATGTAAGCAGAATTGAGGTTAAATGAGAAAGTGGTGAGCAGAGGGGTCAAAAGTACATGCATTCCTCACTCAAATAGAAGTATAGATACATGTGTTTAAAAAGACTAGTAAACGTTGAAGTATTGACTTCTTTACTATAGTTAAAGTGAAAAGTACAAAGTTGACTGGACTCCATGTCCAAGCATCATGTAGAGCACAAGCAGCAAAAAATACAGCCACATGAAAACATAAAGCTCCATTGGTTATTACCATTATGATACATGATGATTGCCTCTATCCTAAACACATAATACAACAAATTGCGGCCAAATTGCGGCCAGCTAAGCTTCCTTCTGCCACCGTAATCACAGAATCATTTCCGACGAGATGCCGCCTGGTTTTAGTTTCTTTTTTAAACATCATTTAAATTAAATCAAACAAGAGTAACGAGCATGGTTTGAACATAAAGTACAGACATTCATGCTAAAATTGTACGTAGTAAAGGTTAAACGTTGGCACAAAAATAAATAGTCAAGTAAAGTACAGATACACAAAAATTCTACTCAAGTACAGTAACGAAGTATTTGTACTTCGTTACTTCCCATCTCTGGTGGTGTGTTATAATAAGAGATTCTCTTTCCAAAACAGTTAGGCTTCGGAACTCCATATAGATGATTTATAACATTGTGATGTTAAAGTCCTGTTGTGAGCTTTCCGACCAATACCAGCACTTGATTGATTGAAATTTACAAGGAAACATACACCAAGCATAAAACATATAATAAATTCAAACACTAAAAATCTACAAATGTCGCTTCAGACGCCACTGTTTATGTCACGTTTACTACGCAGATCCTCTAAAGATATTATTTGATGTGTTATAGACTTGGAATAAAAACAGAGGCTATGTAAACCCTGTTATAATGTCAGTTCTGTGGTTAACATACATTGTTATTTTCTGTTATTTCTTAACTACAGCTCCTCTCGCTGGAATTCTGAGCGTGTATCTGACTCAGAGAGGCGTTATCATGATTGGTGGAGTCCTGGTAGCCTCTGGGATGATCATTGCCTCACTGGGTCTAAGCCTACCGTGGATGTACCTGTCTGTTGGAGTGCTACAAGGTGCTATAATCAAATTCTTCATTATTTTATTTGAGAAAATATTTTTCTAACGTTCTACACTACAATGATTGTCCTGCCGGATCAAATCCCAAAATGGATGCCAAAAGCTTTAATGATCCCTGGCCATCTTTCTAAAAGAGTCGAAGTGGAACCTCTAGCGTGTTGTCGCTCCCTCCGTCTTCAAATCACGGTCACAAGACGTTCTTGTATTTACAGACAATTTATTAACAGCCTTCAGGTGTAGTTATGCTGTTAATCATGCCGTGAGAACTGAATACAATAAACATAAAAGAAAAGAAACAGTTTGCACATTCTCACGGAGAATAATAATTTCCATATACACATGAGCAATAATATTGTTTCCCACTGACCAATGAACCGCCACTGCTGATCCGCACAAAAATCAAGGGCGCTTGTGTGAGCGGCGCTGGCCAGGTCGCGTGAGCGTGCCACTCTGTCTAATACTGGTAAAAAGTTTTCTTCACGACTACAAACGATTTACCAACATTATGTGCAAACTAAAATAGCTGGTATGGCTGTTAAGGGACCACCCAGACTCCAGAGCATAAGAAAGAGCTTAGTAGGCTACCTGAAGATGAGCTGCTGTTGCTCCCAGATTCCCAGCTTGCTACAGGCCTAGTCAGAAAAGAGACTACAGCGCTGAGAGCCGGAAACGCCGCAAGCAAGCAGGGGTCCATGCTAGGCTAAAAGCTAAAGCTAGCCGGCCAGCAATTCCCATCCATTTTCTTCTTGCTGCCAATGTCTGTCCCTGGTCAATAAACCGACTACATCCGACTCCAGCAAACGCTCGTTGCAGCCCAGGAGATCATGTGCTGGAGAGCTTTTACGGACACATGGCTCAACGACAGCGTTCCAGAGACGGCCACGGTTATTAGCAGTATGATAATGTACCGTAGCTAACGGATACCAGCCACAAAGCACGCAGGGAGCTTGTAGATTTACATCAACCTCGGATCAGTTGCCTCGAGGCAATGGACTGGGACATGTTTAGGAGGCTGCAACCTACAACGGTCACATCAACCTGGAGGAGCACAACATCAGTCACTGGTTTATCAGCAAGTGCGCATCAATGATACTATATCCGAACATTGTTAGCCGTTCCCCAAACCTGGAAGCGATGATCAGCGGTGCGCAAGCTGCTGAGAACCCGTGATGCAGCCTTCAAATCAGGTGACAGGACTGCTCTTGAGAAACAGCAAGAGCCAATCATCCCCAGGCCATCAGGGTAGCAAATGCCTATGCCCAGAAAATCCATACATTTAAGGACACTGGAGATGTAAGACGATGTGGCAGGGCATCATCAGGGCAAGTCACCGTTTTGATGAGGAGGCTCTCTTCCGAGAGTCACACGCTTGAACAACTTTACGCACGGGGTTTGAGTCGAACATGGCAGCGAGAAGTCCATCCCATCTCCCAATGACCAGGTGTTTGTCTGGCTCATGGTCAGACGAGGAAAACTTGGGCGTAAAGTCAACCTTGTATGAAAGCTGCTGACCAGACAATATCCCTGGTTGTGTGCTCCAGAACAGCTGGCAGTTGTCCTCACAAGCATTTTCAACACCTCTCTGAGCACCACTGTCCCAACATGCCTCAAAACCACCACTATTATCCCCGTACCGAAGAAGTCACCAGTGTCCTGCCTCAACGACTACCTTCCTGTTGCACTCACATCCGTCATCATGAAGTGTTTCGAGAGGCTCGTCATGAGGCACATCAAGTCACAGCTGCCACCCTTACTGGATCCCCTGCAGTTTGCATACTGTCCCAACCGTTCTACAGATGATGCGGCCATATCACCCTACACCTGCCTCCCACCCATTTGGACACAAAGAATACCACGCCAGAATGTTGTTCATAGATTTCACCAGCATTCAACACATTATTCTCAGCATTTGGATCGGTTGGGACTGCTGGCTGAAACACCTCTCTGCAACTGCGCTGGACTTTTTGACTGGGAGACCTCAGTCAGTCAGGATCGGGAGCAACATCTGCAGCACCGCTATGCTGAACACAGGGGCCCCCCAGGGCTGTGTGCTCAGGGCCTCTACTGTCTATGTTGTTGACTCACGACTGTGCAGCACGCACAGCTCCGACCCACATCATCACCCGCCAATGATACAACTGTGGTGGTTTGATTAGCAAGATCTGATGATGAAGCAGCACAGAGAGGAGGTGCAATTGACTGGAGAAAAATTGCTGGAACTGGACCTCACGAGTATTGTGTTCAAGGAGATCATCCAGAGCATCACACCATGAGAACTCACGGGACCGTCAACACCAGCTCCATCACCACGGGCCCAGCAGCTGCCTCTACTTCCCAGATTGAGGAGGGCGATTCTTCCCGTCCCCAATCCTCACCATGTTCTCATGAGGAGAGAGCATTCTCGCAGCGCATCACAGCCTGGTGGTGGGAACTCAGCTTGGACCGAAGACCCTCACAGAGGATCAGAGAATGCTGAGAAGGATCATCGGGTCTTTCCTCGACGCATATTTACACCACACGCTGTATCCGCAAAGCTACCAGCATTGTGGATGATCCCACTCACCCCTCACACATTCTCTTTACCCTTCTCCCTTCTGAAAGGTTCAGAAAGACATGGCCTTCACTTCAACAGAGAATAAACAGTTTCTTCCCCCAGGCCATCAGACTTCTCAACCAGAAAGGAAGCACATAATGCACACACACACATGTTAAAATACCTTTCTTATACTGCACTTTTGTTCGCCGCTATAGTTTTTCATTTAAATGACCGGCTCAGAAATAAAAATGTTAAATGATAATTTTGTTGTTTTTTGTCATTTGATATAATTGAACGTGATTGTGTTAAATCAGCATTTGATATTGTCTTATTGATCACTGGCTCCTGAGTTGAATCGAATGAGAAATTGTATTGTGTAAGATTTCATTTCAGACTCTGGAATCACTGTTCCTTGATTTGATATAACACTGTGATGAATAGCGCGCTTACGCTTCCTAATAAATTTGCTTATTATAATGCATTTTTCTGTGTCTCTGACTCATTTAAGATATTCTGCCTTTTAATTATTTGATTACTTAAGTGCTTTTTAATTTGTGCTCTCTAGGACTTGGAGTATCCTTCTGCTGGATGCCCACAAACAGCCAGACTGGGGCCACTACTTCAAGCGCTGGCGCCCTGGCCTCCCATTTCCAGAGAGTGTTTTTTGGCATGGTGCCCATCTTTTCCAGTGGCCTGCTGGAGACATTACTCTGGCGAGGGGCTCTGCTCACTACCGGAGGGCTTCAGCTCAATCCTTCTGGTGTAAGTGGCCCACTGATGAGACCCTCAAATCTGACTGTCTTCGAACCCTTTTCTGAAGCGAGGGTGACGTCGGCCACCAAATCACCAGACGCAGCCACCAAGAAGAGCCCATTCCAGTGGTCTCTGATCCGGAAACCGGAGCTGTTCATGTACATCATCTTCGCCACTTTGGCCACCACAGGCTTTTTCATCCCCGCACTGTTCCTGGTGCCATTTGCGAGCGATCAGGGAGTGGAGCAGTACTGGGCTGCCTCGCTTCTCCTTCGGGTCTTCTGTCGCTGGCTGGACGGTTAGTGCAGGCTGGTAAGTATGGCTTGTCCACCTGCGGGTTGATGAGGAACCCATGCTGTTGACGGTGGTGTCTAATTTATGCGGTGCTGTTGCTGTTGCCTTCTAGGTCACAGCTACTGGCCCATTACACGTTTATACGGGTTTCTGTTTGGCTGTGAGGGTTATCCACATTACCAGCATTGTGGACATCGTCAAGGAGCGTTTTACAGTGCTCTCGGCCTCTTCATGCTGGTGAGAAGCTCTGGCGCTTTCGTAGCACCACCTGCTGGAGGTCAGTCTGAAAAGTCGGCTTATATGTAATTATATACACCAATACAACCACAACCACTGCTACTACTACTTCCACTAATACAATAATAATAATAATAATAATAATATTGTTAATATTAATAATATGTTCTTGACTGTGTCATTTCACTGGATGCAGAAAAGGCTTTCGACCGCATTGAGTGGAACTACTTGTTTAAAGTGCTAGAAAAATTTGGATTTGGACCAAATTTTATAGCTTGGATAAAACTCATATTCTCCCCCACAGCCTCAATTATCACTAATTCTGAACACTCAACCTTTTTTTGACTGTCAGAACCCACAAGGCTGTCCTCTTGGAGTCCTCTGCTTTTGTTTAGGCCACCGAACCGCTTAGCAGTTTCTTCCGCAGCAGTAAAGGTCCATGGTATCTGGAGGAGGTGGTCGTCTACATAAATTTTATTTCACCTATGCACTACTTCTACTATTATTAGTGATGTGCGACATCACACTTCCACATTTTATCCGACACTAAGTAACACAGGCTGGTATTAAGGAGCACACACTGAGCATTTCTTACAGTAAGAGACAACAGAGACATGGGCAATCTATTTTTTTTTTCTCTATTCACTATATTGAGCTGCTAGACACACAGAGCCAGCACTAAGCCACAGCCGGCCCTTTCTTTCTACTCTTTGTGTCTCAAAAAGGAGTGCTAAAAGATAAAAGAAAGCTGTATTAAAAGTGGTGTTTTAATAATAGTTTAGCACCTGAAACATTACATTAACTTATTTTAACAAACGCTGGACAGTTGGAATTCCTTTCTAAACCCTCGTCATTTCCTGCTACATTTTTTTACAAAAACTTTACAAAATTACTCTTTTTATTGACTGTGTTAATCAGATATAATAAATTATTTAATTTCTTTACAAAAAACATTAACCAAAAATATTTGTTTTATAACCTCTACAAAAATAAGGATTAAACAAAAACACCAAACCTTTTTAATAAAACAGTGTTGACAGTCGTTCATTGAAACGACTGAAATTTATTTGTGTCTGGATAAATCCTGCCACTGCACAATGAATCAGTGATGGAAGTCTGCCTCCTAACTGCACCTTTCTCCTCCTCGACCTCTTCAGAGCGCCGCATCATAACATCGTCAGACTTCAGCTGTGAGTAAGCTTTTTTATGGAGTGTTGAACGGAGGTTTTGTTGTGTTGCCACAGCATTTAACTGTCTTCCTGCACATACATCGACACAACACATCATTATTTTATTCTCGTATCTGGAAAGTTGGATTTAAACGCATATATCTTTCAGCCATGATCTGTGAACAGTCAAGATTGCGTGTTTTGTGGTCTAATGTTTCCCTAGTTTGTGCCTCGATTCTCATTGATTCTTATACATTATTTGTGGGAGCTGCGAGTACTTACGTGACTGAGAGGCGGAAGTATTGTTGTTCCTATTAAACAGAGTATTACCGATCATTCTACGAGAGCTGAGTTTACTTTGTCTGTATGTCCTATTTACGATGAAAACACATTTAATCAACATAGATATCGATGTTTTCATATGGGAATCGATCCTGCAACATGAAACGCTAGTATTGGAAGTATCGATATTTCAGGATCGATCCGCACATCACTAACTATTATACATATCACACTCAGCAGACTCCATACCTGCCGCACTTTCTATAATCAGCCAGTTTGGCATTCTCTGGATACAAGCTTAATTTAGAAAAGAGTGAACTTTTTCCAATCAATCAACAAGCACTAGAACTAGAGCTACACAGATATAGGCCCAGTCTAAAAGCCACCCCAAGACCCAGCTCATAATTGAATCAAGGTTACAAGGAAACAAAACAACTTCCAAAAGATAATCCTTTTCCAGTTTCACAGACATATGTTGTATGTCCCGGCCAGCTGGTCACCTTTATCTCTGTCTTTCATGACAATTCTTCCTAAACTTTTATATATTGTTTCCAATGCAAACCTATTTTTTATTCGCAAAATTCCTTTTTGGATCTGCTAGGACTCAACAATTACATTTGCAGGCGTGAAAAATGACCCCGTCTGAGTAAACTGCACCTTCAAAGGCCCAAGAGTCTTTTTTTATATTGGCAATAATAAACAATGAATATTTGTAGAAGCCACATATTGTTAATATATGGTATCGTATATTATTTTTGTTTCCGTATTTTATTCATATTGGTAATTGAGCCAGTCACACACTGGCATTGTTGTTGCATTATAGCAGGCAGTTGGTGGTGTAACTGTTTGGCATTCGCCCTGAGATCAGAAGGTTGCAGTTTTGAATCCCAGACTGGTTAAGTTACCACTGAGGTACTCATGAACAAGGTACCGTCCCACTGCCTTTATCTGCTGGATGGGTCAGACGGTTCACAATGACAAATAATCACCTACCACTGCCTACTTTCTATTTGTAGATTCAGGAGAAGTTAGCCTCAATGGTGGGGGCGTTGGTACCAAAGTGATATTCATGGAGTTCAAAGACCGCATTTGGTACTGGTGAAGGTACCACTGAGGTACTGGAGTGTTGGTACTGTCCCCACAATTGTCTTTGGCGCCAGTTAAAGCTGTCCACTGCTCCTTCACAGATGGGACAGATGCAGAGGTCACATTTCGTTGTGGTGCACGGTGTGCTGTGCTGTTTTCACTATGACAAATAATCACTCACTTGTAATCACACACCAGTACATTTTTTCTGGCTTTGTGCTACAGGTTGGTTGGTGGACTGGTTTGGCAACTTCAGTCCTGCCTTTTATCTAGCTGGCATCTGCTTCATACTTTCAGCTGCCTTCGTGGTGGTGGTTGACAGGCTGGTGGAGAAGAAAAGGAACAGAGAAGAAACTCCAGTCAAAAATCCAGACCCTGTTCTGGACCTGGAAACTTCTCCAGCAAACAGTGTGGTCCATTTGGAAGCATGAAGGCAATGATTTTTACCAACTTGATTATTTAGACCATACTGTTTGTGCGCCAGTCCCACTATGTCAACTCATGTGGCAAACTATAGGTACTATGTCACACTCACCATGTTTTAAGTGTTAATTAATCAAATATTGATTCACTAAAAAAGACAAAAGATTTGACGATTGAAAGATAAGTTATCTTTGTATATATTTATTTAACATGCGTGATTTCTATATTTTTCCTACTTCCATGAACATAGAATTGACATGGTGCCTCTTTTAAAGTGACATTACAGTTTCCCCAAATTCATTCAACAACAAATGATCTAATCCGAAAACTGTAAATTATAAATGAGTCTATTATCAGTTGTAGTGCATTAATCATATTTTAGAAAATACTGGTCCATCCTGTTTTTTGATGCATGTATTGATATCAGCCAAGTTACTTTGTACTACCTCAGTTATAACAGAAGATTTTTGTATCTATGATTACAGCTCGCAGATTATTCCTCGTAGGCGTCTGCGGTGGTGTGGCTGAAATCATGACAAATGTTTGCTATGTAAGCTAACGTCATCATTATCTTTTTAGCTGTTTTTATCCCGACACTGTCCAATTCAAGGGCAGATTGAACAGTTATTTGTCAGCTATTTATTTTGCACATTTCATTTGCCTGTAGAGCTGAGAAAACTTGCTTTTGATTAATAAAAATTAAATTAAATTTATAGATTTTCTGATTAACTTTTTCGATGTCATTCATGCAGCACTAATCAAATAATTAATTTATTATTAATTAGGGGTCCTAGCACAAAATGCTATGGAACCCTCTTAAAATGTCTTAAATAAATTATTAGTTATTATTATTATTATTATTATTATTATTTAATTATTATTATTATTATTATTATTATTATTATACTAAAGATATTGTGCATCTTGAACCGTAAGTCACAGGAAGATGAAATTTGGAAGGTAATGTCACGTATGCACCTGCTCAGCCTCGCCCCCAACTAACCGCTGGAATTCTAGCCGGTGTTAGCTTTTCACTTCTCTTATGCATTGGTTTTGCGATTACTACAGACCTGGGCTGCAGTGGTTTGGAGAGGTATGGGTCCTGAAACCACCAACTACCCCCAACGTGCCCCATCCAGACCAGGGGCAGACCAGCAGCCATTGGCTGCTTCAGTTATGCCATAACAGATTATCTACCTCTGACTATTGGATTTTTTTTAGACTCTTAGCAGCAGATGGAAAAAAGTGGCTCTTTTCACCGTTTATTGTTGAGAGCTAAATAGAGAACTTCAAACAGAGCTGTGCTGCTGGGACGCAGGACATGGACTGGATGAACTCATTTAGTTAGATTTGAACCAGCATTTGAGAGGGAGAGATTTGTCACCACCGTGCCATGCTAGAGTAAAGGCCAGGTCACAGAGTGGAAGTGATTAATGTGGCTAGAGCCCCTGGGTCTGCCGAAGAGGAACATGACCCCATCCCGGAACCCATGCAGGAGGCCACACAAGTACTGGTGGCCTGACGTAGTGGCCAATGTAGGTAACGCACTGTGCTGCTGTTCTGTTTGTGCAATGTCTGACTTTGTCATGGATGTCTGCCGGTGTCTAAAGGGTACGCCACAATTCTGGTGATTGTGGACCGGTTTTCAAAGGGGTCTAGGTTTCTCCCTCTAAATTCACTTCTCTCTGCTCTAGACGAGCTCCTCTTCCAGGACATGTTTCAGTTATATAGCATCTCGGAGGAAGTCCTGTCTGACTGCTGTCCCCAATTTGTGGAACATAATCCTTAAAAATTGTCGTCCACCTGACCTCTGGCCCGCAGTCAAATTGTCAGGCTGAGGGCTTCATTCTAAGCCTAACCCTAGGTTCCTCCAGGCATACTGTAGCAGCGGGCAACACGACTAGGCAGAGTACACTCAGAATTTTTGTGCCACTCTTCTACCAGCCTGACACTCTTTAAACGTGGGCTTGGCTGCCAGCCCCCAATTTTTCCTGTGGGACCACAAACCCACTGAGATCCCTCAGGTGGATGACTGGTTCTGTAAGGCGGAGGGGGTCTGGGAAGGCGCAGGCTGACCAGCACCGGAGAAATGCAATTGCTTATGCAGTCAGAGACCAGGTTTGGTTGTCAAATAGGGATCTATGTTTGGGTCTTCCCTGTAGAAAACTTTCTCATTATGTTGGTCTGTTTGTTATTTTTAAACAAGTCAACCCAGTGTCTTTTAAGTTGCAATTGTCATCTCCCAGGTGCTCCATGTTTCCCTCGTCAGGGCAGCATTCCGGGGGCCACTGGATCAGGGAGATGTTACCCCAGAGCTCCCAGCACCAATTCAGGTTGAGGGAGCTTCTGCGTATCGAGTTTGGCACCCGCTCGATTCCAGGCTGAAGCATGGTTAACTTCAGTACCTGGTAGACTGGGTGGGGTATGGGTCGAGGACCATTGCTGGGTCCCATACCAGTCCTGGAGGGGGGGTGTGGTCACATCTGCGCCACATCAGCCAAGCCACAGCCCCACCCCTAGCGATCCGGGTCACTGGAATTGCTTTTCACATTTCTCACATTGTTTGCTTTTCACATTGCTCACGTGGTGATGGTGATCATTTAGCACACCTGTGTATAATTACTTTGCCCCTGTTTGGTTTGCTTAGGCTTTGCTTGCTTGTCATGTTACAGCTTGAGCACTTGTTTGGTTAGATTTACCACACCTGGGTTTTCTATTATTTAAGCACACTCAACTCAGAGCTCTTGTCTATTACAGTTTGTTTGAGTTTGAGTTTGACTGCCATAGCTGGCTAGGCTTGCACTACACTACCTCAAAGCACAGCTCCTGTAAGCTCGCTACCCAGAGAGGCTCTGGAAACTCCGTCTGGTAGGGGTGTTGAAATTAATCACATAATCGATGCATTGCGATACAGACGTGGACAGTTCTGCGTTGATGCAATAGCAGACCATATTCAATTATATTTGGGTTTTAAAACGGTGGTCCGCCCCAGATAGCATGCGGATGTGGCCCACTTGTGGCAAATGTGTGGCACTGCTGCCCGGTTCCAGCACCGGCAAACAGATGTATGCCAAAAGTGGCCCACTTGTGATTAGACAAATGTGGCCCAAATGTCACAAAACAGATATGGGCCACATGTTACATACTTTATTCAAAAATAGTTATATGGCTCTGGCCCACTTTTGGCAACGGTATGGCAAATGTGCCCTTGTGCTTATGGAAAATGAAATGTTTTCTAGATGGGTGTGCTATTTGAACAGAGCACATTACATTATTTAAATGTTTACCTCACACAAAAATAATCGATATGATGTAGAGATTTAGGGGGGTCGTCCACCAAACGCATTTTGTTGCGCTGGCAGCACATATTTTTAATACAAATCCAGAACGCTAAACGCCTCCAACAAAACAACCCACGAAGCGCCGGCGGGATTCACCCCCATTTATACAGGAAGCGACACTTGGGATGAAACGCTGACGTAACGAACCGAGGCTTCGTTTGTTATCGGTCACGTGGTTTTCTGCTTAAACAATACAGGCCTCGAAGCGGGGCTTCGTCTGCCACGCCCCCTCATACTTGATACGCGCTTCGGAGCTTCATGTGCCCATCACTACTAAACGCCTTCAGCGCAAAAATACCGTTTGATGTACACATGTTGGTCTTTGCAGCAACAACACAACACTTTGAGTGTCCGACGGTACACTTCTTAATTGTGATTCCTGCGCTAGCGCTTGCAGTAAAACATGGCGGATCAGGAAGCGCTAGCAGTTCTAGCTGGTGGGCGGAGATTCTCAGATAGGAGGGTGGAGTTATTCAAATATCCCCTCATGTGACCCTTCTCCTGCTTTCTGATTGGCTATTGGTTGAGATTCAAGCTGGGAGAAAAGGAACGGATGCGGAGACGAGACTTCGTTATTTCTCAAACTGAACAGAGGAGAGTTAGACGTATGGTAAGCAGTTGGGAGAGATAGACGGTTTGGACTAGATATCGGTTATGTGTAATGTAAATCAGATGTACTGTGATATATATTCTACGAAGCCCCTGAAAGGCAATGGTGGGAAATAATTTTAAAATTAGTTTTGCGTTTCCACGCGATAGTTTAGCAATAGCACTACTGGCTCCTTTGCTGTTTGCTGTAGCTGACGGCGTGGATCAACTTATCGAAATTTACTTTGAACTTGCCATTAAATTTGCAGATATGCGAGCCTCTTTTACAATACCTGGAGTCATAAGGAATGATTGTGAGATTCACATAGCGTTTTAAATCACGTTTTTTTAGGAATATATATTTATACGAAAAAAATCCCCGCTGTATTGAAGGATATCCCCAGAAATACACGCTTTAATGTGCGTATAGTGTGAATTGCGCACATTTGCGTCGGAACTTTTTTTCTTTATTTTAAAAAATATTTTTCCCACCCTGACTATTAGGGGGCTCCGCAGTTTTCTGATTAAAATGTATTTTAAAAATCGGTATTCAGTCTGGTTTGATATTGGATGCTTAAGAGTGGAACTTATTCGTGCCGTTTTCTTCGCGCCGCAATGACGGCCGCGTTCCATTCCGCGTAGTAGCTCACTACCTAGCGCGCGTAGAAGGCGGATCAGCCTCTCAGGCGGATTATGGATTTTGCTTATAGTGTAAGAAATCGATTCATTTTTATCTCAACCGTTTTTTGTGTTTGAAGTTTAATCTAATATTTGTTAATGCAATTGTTTGAAATAAAAATCATTGACATTGACATTGGACTTGTGTTGTTTTTAAACACACTTGAAGCCTGATTAGGGACTGTATGCAGTTCCTGGTGAAAAGAAGCCCATATGAGCTTTACGTCTGTGATGGTCAGAAACTGGTTACAGGCCACAATAGAGCCAGATCTCAAATGGAGCCGGGCCACTTGTGGCTAACATAAGGCCCAGAAAGCATGCCTAGTATATGGGCCAGGTGAAAATGCAGGATGTGGGCCATATCCAGGCCAGAAAGATTTTGCTATGCCTTATGTTAGCCACAAGTGGCCCTATTCTGGCCCAGATGCGACAACCTGATGCAGCATCTGGGCCAGAACGATCTTTTGAAGCGTTCAAAACGCCGCTTGTGTCATCTGCTGGGTAAGTGCAGGAATTCAGAGGACGAGACCGTCTATCAACAACCTACTTACCATATTGACATGCCAGGAGTTATCATAAAGGTATACATTAATGTAGTAAATAGTACAAAAATAAGTAAATTACCATAAGGAAAACAATAATTACTTGGATAGCAATGTCATTCACAGAGGTGAAGAATTTAGGACAGTTTTTCTAGGTGTGGGGTTTCTTAATTGTGTTGGGGGGTTTTAATCACTGAGAAAAATATGGAGAAGCTTTTATTACACTTATGTTTGTCTATATATATTAATAATAATGTCAATAATAATAGCCACATAGTGTTTCATAGGGCATATTGTTAAGGTCTAGGAGACACCAAGGGTTTAGCAATGAGGTCCAAGATTCTCCTAGTGTTTTTTACAGCATGGTGTGGCGCCCTGGACATTTATTCTGGTGTATTATGTCCATTGTTATTTGTGTTTGATCCCTGCCTCATCCCATTGTTGCATTGTTTTTTTGGTTGTTCTTATTTGGGATGCTTGATGGCTCTCGTGGGACTGGAGGATACTCACCTGCTTTTAGTTAAATTATCAGTCAAGCGATATCCACTTTCGCCAATAGGTGGCAGTAGCGACTCCGTTACGTAAGTAACTGGCGCGTTAATTCCTGCGTAGCAGTAAGTGTAAGTGAAGCCAGTGTGAACGCAGAGCATTCGCAATAGTAACCAAAACGGCTTACGCTCATTTTGGACTGTTCTGTGCTATATTTTGCAGTTCTACTACCCAATAAACGCAGCTGACAACTGAAAATGAGTTTGATCATCCAGCGTGTGCAACAATAGCATGAAGGTCTGGGGTACGCCCAGGGTTTAATGCTGAAGTCCAGGGCCCTCATTTATCAACCGTTCGTAGAAACTGTCCTAAATTCCACCCTACGAATGAAATTGAGAATGTTCGTAAGTACAAAAAAATCCAGATTTATCAAACGTGCGGAGGCCAGTCGTACGCATGTTTGTAAGTAATCAACTCGTGCCCGTTCATAGTTATTTGCATTCAGAAACGCCCTCAATTGACCATATTTGGTAGCCTTTAAAAATCATGCAGAAAATCCTTGGTTTTTCCCCCCCGAAAATAATGGCCAAGAGATCCCCCCACACACACAAAAAAAAAACTTAAGCGAAACTGAGATCGAGGTCCTCGTTGCCGAGGTCGAAATGAACCAAAAATTGCTGTTTGGTTCTCTCAGCTCCGGGGTAACCAATAAAAAAAGAATACTGCCTGGGAGAAAGTAACAGAGGCAGTAAATGCGGTCGGGTCAGAGGGGAGGTCCCTGTCAGAAAAAAAAAAAAAATGGTTTGATCTCAAACTGAAAACGAAAAAACGTGTCTTGGCACACAGACGCGTGTTGCCAGCATTACTGGAGACACTGCTTTATCTGGCATCAGTACGCACAATGAAGGTAAACTGGTTTGCACACCTTTTATTTTGAAGTGTAGCTGTTACACAGAGGCGCATCTTGTCAGCAACAGACTAAAATAACACAGTAAATGGATCACATTCTGCTTGTATTTTGCTGCTCTTATTTTGTCTATTATATAACAACATATTTTTAAACTACCAAATGAAATGAGGCGCTTGGTGTGACATACTTAAATAATAAACTGAGATTTTTTCAAGAAATATTCCGTCAAAGTAAACATGTTTGTTTGAATACAGAAGCCGTGTTGAGTCCCATGGTCACGCAGGAGTAGCAGCCACGGGTCGAGCAGCCGGTGCAGGGGCCGTCAGTGCGTCGGGAGCTAAAGGTGGAATCAAGAGGAGACAAAGTCGATCAACGAACTGAAGCAGCAGTTAATAATGTTGAACAATGTTTTTGTTGAGATCAGCGAATCTCAAACAAATTGCTGTATGTGCGTCATACATGGTAAATAAATAAGCCATCCATCCACAACATCACCTCTCTCAAGATGCACTCCGACGGAGCTGTTTCACACAATAAATGAATCGTGTGTTCCTCCAGGCCACGGACAACAAATTCTAAAATGCTTAAATGAGCATCAGCAATTATTTGCACATTAATGAAATGAAATCCCTTCTATTGACACTTAAATTCATTTTCAATATTGCAGTTTCCCTGTTCTACCACTAGATTCTGTGCCTATGCATGGTCAGAGCTGTTCTTATATTTAAGAACATTTCTAAGTAGAAGCACAAGATGGTAAATTCCACACTCTGCATGAAAACGTTCTCATGCAACAAAAAAAAATAAGCACAAATTTGTGCGTAAGAACGGTTGATAAATGAGGGCCCAGGGATTCCACGACTCTCTCAATGTTGACTCTGTAAAAGCTCGACTTATCGCTGAAATACAGTTAATGAGTCAGCCCCCTGCACCATCATCATCTGCATCAAGCTCAAGCTCTGGCACCAGCTCTCCCCCAGCTCCTGCAACTGCTTCAAGCTCGTCTGAAGGGGCTACTGCATCCCCACCTGCAGCAAAAGCTGGGTTATGGACAGAATTTGACTCTCAAGTCCTTGCATCTCAGCAGCATCGGACCGCCAGCACTGATTCCCTAATCGAACTGCGCAGGTACACAGAAGAGGGGCCAATTCCACAGGATCAGGATCCACTACTTTGGTGGAAAAACAATGCACCAACATTCCCATCTCTGAGCATACTTGCCAAGAAACACCTGGGACTGGTTGCAACATCAGTGCCTGCAGAAAGGATTTTTTCTGAGGCAGGACAGTTAATTAATCACAGGCGATGTGCAATAAAAGCAGAAAATGTCAACATGATACTGTTCCTGAACAAAAACTAGCCAAAATCTCTGTGGGGTGCTTCTGGGCTTTGGGTGTTGTTTAGTTATTTACACCTTATTTATTGTTTTTTCACAAATAGTTTTTTTTTTATTTTTGATAAAATTCAAAGCCAGAAATAGTGCTCTGAAATCAGCAATTTTGTATTGTAGTTTCTGAACACTTTACCTGAGAAAGAGAATTTGTTTTCAAAGCCAGGAGAGAAGTAAACTGAAAAGGAGAAATTTTGTTTTATTTTTGTATTGTATTTCCTAAATACACAATCTTCTTGAAAAAAAAAAAAGAATTTGTGTTTTTTAGTATTTTTTGTGGAGTAGTCATTTTGTACACTTTGTTTATTTAAGAGTTTAACAGTTAGAAGAAAAGAAGTGCAATGAAGGGAGAATTTTTATGAAATTTTTGTATTGTAGTTGCTGAACACTCTACCTGAAAAAAGATTTTTTTTTTTTTTTTTTCTCGAGTGATAATTTTGTGCACTCTTTACTTAAGCATTTAATTAGAATTTAATGTATGTGTTTAAATTTCATGTATGTATGTTTAAAACACTTAAACGTCATGAAAAGTCATTCAGATTTAGCAATTTGATGACGCATCCATCTTAATCGGTATCGATATCGGCGATACTGACCCTGATTTACTTGGTATCGGATCGATACCAAATTTTGCAGTATGCGCACACCACTAGTGGCAACCCTAGGTGCAATATCCGGTTTCCGGTGTGGGCGGGGTTTGGTCGTCTCTACCTGGATATATCAACCAATCAGAAGCATGTAACACATACCTGTATATCCAGTGTGTTGCCGACTGAAATTGTAATTGTAATGTAATTGAACAAAAAAAATGGCTCTGAGGGCTGAATTGTTAAATTCCCGCAAGAAATGATTGTTGAACATTTTTCATCAGTTTTCGTAAACGAAATTAACACTGCTGATGCGAAATTCTCCACATGTATCTAACGTGACAATAAATGAACTGATATTCGCCTTTTAAAAGCAATACATCCAGTTTTTATTGACAGCCTTTGGGTTAGGGTTTGGAGTTAAGATCGAAATGTGAATGAATCATCTTGTCGAATCAGTCCTTCCAGTGACTCGGTTATGACAGAAGAAACATTACTCATTGCTATTGCAATACATTTGACCCTGATTCGATTAAATAAGTTTACATATTGCACAAAAACCGCATCATTAAAACCTATGTTTCTTAGGCAGGAAACCGGTTCCTAACCGCAGTATGTTCATCACAGACTAAGAGAAAAATGTTAGATGGAAAAGTTTTGCAATATTCTGAAAAACTAAAAGCAACCTTTGTTGAAACCCAATGAAACAAATCAAACTGGTGAGTCAAGGGAAAAATTAATAATACTAATGTGAGCAAAATAATAATGTTCTGATAGCTATAAACAAACAAGCTGAACTTTTACCCCAATATTTTTATATTCGATTTAAAAACGAATGATTTAAGAATAACTTACAGAGGTGCAATTATATACACATTTCACTATATCTGGCCATATGATTTTTGACATCTTTTAGGAATATGGGAGTTAATTTTCTTTTTTTCCTCCACTCAAGCCACATTTATATATCAATAAAACTAGGATTAGCAATGTACTGGATTTGTTTCCAGTTAACCCCGTTATATACAATGTTATTCACAATTTATTCTTTCACCCCATTAAAAGGTGGTTGGCAAAGCAGGAAGTTGACATATAGAGTAGACGGAAATCCCAAGACCACAATCAATCAGAGACCACATTTTGCAGTGACTGCAGTGTTTTCTTTTATTATTTTCAAATAACACTGAAAATGTTTACAAAAGGCACTGTAGAAACATTTGTGCAGTGTAAATTATCAAAACTAAAACTTGGTAGTCCTTTGAAATGGTTTTGCACCTAACACAATAACATGAGGATTGTCATTTTCAGCAGCAAAAACACAAAGTTGTCACCAAAGTGAACATGAAATGGATCAAAATGCTTTCAGGACCTATCTTTGCAGAAGGTGTACAGGCCAGCCGAAATGTGAGCGGGAAAAGAAAAAAAGGTAAAAATGCTACATTGCTTCCACATGTTACTAAAGCATAAATCAGTAAACAAGGGTAATATGGCACTAGAAGCTCTTCCCTGAAGGAGGGCATCATTCATCTAAGGGGAAAATAGGTCTGATTGCAATAGGAACTTCCCTTGTGCACAAAGTGGCATCAATGGCAATCTCCCTAAACAAAACAAAGATATTAAGCCTTCCTACAGCACGCCTCTTGGGACAAAACTGTGCTGTGGCTTCTTGAGAAACTTGTAGCGATAGATCATTACACTCAGTAGGCTCAAACCCCACAGACAAATCACAAGTCTTTCTCAATCACTGCAACTAAACTTAGCATTTACAAATGGTTTAACATCACAAGTGTGGGAAACACTTTCAAAACCACTTCAGAAATCTGTGGGGAAGACTATATATGAAGAAAAAATTAAGAAGTTCCCAGCTGAGACATTTAAAAGCTAATTAGAAAATTGACAAGTGAACAGAACCAATATTCCAAGGAATACCTTACAAAGTCCAGATAATGTACAGACAATTGAACATATGGATACATAAATATTTCTGGATACAAAACTTTTTTTGTATAAAATTTTCTTTTACACAATGTATACATAATACTGAGTGTCTCTTAGCACACTGTGGCGACCGTTTACATGGAAAGTTCCTCCGTATTATAAATGCATTAGAAATTTCACATGTTCTCTGGAAAATACTCTCCAACTTCTAAACCACATTGGTGGATTTTGCCCTTAATGGTGATGATCTCGGGTTGAGACTCTGCTATTGTAAATGAGAAAATAAAATCAATCAATGGCACTACTGCTGTATCGGTAAAAGCAAACAAAATGGGTGAACGGTTATCTATGGTCAAGCACACAATGCAGTGATCCGAAGAGAAGGACTGGGCTCAGAGATCCCCACAGAGAGGTCAAAAATCTGAACAGAGAATGGCTCAGGTTTTAGATCTTAAAATTTCAAGTCAGTGCAGGTGGTAGGTTCCACTTTGTGATAAGGCAGAATTTACAACAGCCTTCCTCTACATTTAAAGATGAACAAAGGCCATTCTTTTAAATCTGTGAATGACTTCATGTGCTGACTAAGAATTAAAAAAAAGATCATTATAGACTACAAAGTACCAAAGGCCATTGGTCTCGCAGATCAGTTGCACAACTGTTTTTTGGCTTTCTTTTCTCCTGTTTTACAAATTATAGTATTAATTACACTCTGTATATACACGTCTTATCCAGTTTTAAGTTTGCATCACTTCTCTAAGAAAAAAACAAAAGAATCAGAGCAGCTGCCATGACAATAGGGGATATCCATGGAAGCCATGACAGCAACAAGTAATAGATAAAGGTAAGTAGTTTGTAACATTTTACATTTACAAGGACATATTTCTGAGATGGCAATAGGCATTTCACTTTTAATGCTCCTGAGTGAAAACTCCATAAGGGGCAAAAAATGAAATGATCATCTTTTCCAAAAAAAAAAAGGGGAAAAACATGGGATTATGGCAAATGTTCGCAGCAATTATGCATATAATCAGAAAAAATACATTAGGCTTTGGGCCAAGAGAAGCAAGAAATAACAAAGAATATAGAGAAACCTGAAAAAGGAACTACAAAAAGTCCATCTGAAATGCAAGTGATGACCATTGCATAGACTAATAGACAACAAAAAAGTAAAGTGCACATTTTATCTATTGTTTTTCAAGTTGACTTTTGTTTATGGCCTAACTTCATCAGCTGAAGGCTTTGAACATCATGGACGGAACAACAACAACAACAACACAAAAACAAACGGTGATTTAAGTGCCAGGTCAGGTCTTAATTTTAGAGAAGAAACCCATTAACACGGGCACAAAAACGTGCTCCTGGCAACTGTGAACTGGCTCTCCTGTCTTCACCCAGAGACTCTATCGAAAAGACACCGCAAACTAATTCCCAAAGGTTCGAGTCTGAGCTCGTTGTGCTTTCTACAATTAGCTGAGTAGATGTCTTAAACCACCGTTTACATTTACAAGGGCTTGGCTGATGAATCGCGGATGTTGAGACTACAGAGAGGATTTGGTCATAAGCAGCCTTACGATTCCACTACAAAACCAGCGAGAGCCCTGTCTCGGTAGACGCGGTTGCAGTGCAGCAAACTCGTGCATGTGTAAGGCAGAGGGTGGGTTCAAGTCTCGCGTGTGCATTTTGCAAGCCTGTGTCGTCTCTTCCAGAAGACAGGATCAAAGCTGTGGTTGTTTTTCTTTCTTTTTTTTTCCTTTTTGCAAACAACACATTGAGGAGACCTTCCGATCCCCTTTAAAGGTCGTGTGAGCAGGTTTTACTTTACAACTGTGACACCTACTAGGAATTTAAGGGAATTCAGACAACGTATAAAGTTCACCGTGTTCAAAGACACGTCAGGAGGAGAGTACTTTCGAAATCATTAGTAACACTTAGGCAAGCACAAATATGCCTGCCTTTTCAGGACTGGACCGGATCCAGTATGCTCCTCCTGTATCTGCGAAGCCTCTGCATGGCTTTTAAATACTCCTTATGAGGAGACAAAACAGGTACATTTTGTCTCAACCATTAAACAACAAAAGGATATAGCAAGTAAAGATTTGTTAGCTTAAGTCTGATCACACAGGCTTCAGTACAGTAGTGTGGCAACCTTCATCTTAACACATTAAGAGCATTGGCATGTCTAAAATATGGGTGCTTAAACGCGCCTCCTGTTTGTTCTCAGCCCCATGTTAACAGGGATTAAAAGAAACTGTGCGTCAATGAACGTGCAGCTGAACTTTATTTTGCCGATAGGCAAGTGGGCATTTTCAGTTCACTTTCATTTCCAGTTGACAGCTTCAGAACGTCCCCACCCAACCCAAAAAAGCTGCTACGAACAGCCCTTAGTGTTTCGAATAATGCATGTTTTGTTGTGTGTCAAAAAATATGGCAAATCCGGAAGGCCATGCTCAGAGAATGAAGAGAAAAGTCAGTAGGAGTGACGGGACAGCAGGCGTCTCGACAGCACCGTTTGAAGGAACTGTCCTCAAAACGTTTTGCACAGTGGAAAGATAAAGAAAAGGGGAAGGAGAGGAAATAGCATCAGTGCTGGAGGTGGAGTCCTCCTGTGGTTCAGAAGACTCCACGCAGAGAGACGTTTATCAACACTTCTGTTCCTCGATCGGCGACATGGCGATGTAGGAGCCGTTCTTCACGGGCTGGCCAGTTGGGCTTTCGGGCGATTTGTCCGATTTGTTGCTGACTAGATTGTAGGCTGCGTCGTCTTTCGTCTGCAAGGGCAGAGAGGAGGAGTTTAGGATCCTTCTCAAAAAAGTTGAGATGAATTGAAAGAGAAAGAAAGTTCTCTACTAGAGGCATGAACATGTTCCTTCACCATTTTTTTTCTAATAAAAAATGCTTTCTGGAAAAATACAACTACAGTCTACTTTGAAGTATGTTCACCATGCAGGAATTGCAATGCCCATGATTTGCATAAACAAATGCGGGTTATAATTTTCTTTATAAAAATGAAAGATGAAACATATGAACATAATGCACAAAAACATAACTTTAAAGGCAAGTTACATTGCTTATAATTAGTGTTAAAGTATGAACAATGACAAGAAAATAGTGAGCAAATGAAATGATACAAGGGGGAAATATTGACTTACAGCAAAAGAATGAAAAACTTTGGTAAAATCAGTACGTTTTACTTCGTTCTGAACAGGAACAACAAAAAGGAGGGTAAAATGTTATTGAAAAAAAAACATGGCAGCATTATGCAAAATACACTGAATTTAAAAGTCATACTGACCTAGCAAATACAATATAAAGTAACACGATGCCACTTGTGTTTTACTTTGAAGAGGAGTAATACCAACGAAACACAACTGCTTAGTTTAGCCAGATAACTTTAACTCAAGTTTGGATTGTCTATATTGGATAATCTTGGTGTGTTTCCCTGACATTTAGCTCAAGTTATCTGTCTAACTGAGAAATCCTCATTTTTGGAATACCCCAAAGCATAAATAAAGTTAGCCTCATGCTTGTCATGCAGGGGGGTTAGCAGTTTGTTCAGTTAGTTGCTAGCATGCTAACCACATCTAGATCTACTGTGTGCTTCTCTAAATGGGTGGTGGTTTAAACTCACCTATTCTAGACAGTAATCTCAATTTTAAGTTCTCACTGTAGCATGAAGAATTGTTAGTGGTGTTTTGCAAAAACGTTTTTGCATTTAAATGATTAAAGATTAATGTAATGTAGTTGCCTGTAGTATAATCAAAGGAACCTGATAAATCAGATACAATTAGCGAATGTCTGTTGAATCTAACACTACGCTTCAAGAACTTTCAATTTTAGAAACATTCATGAGGCCCGCACCAACATGGCTTGCTAACTTGGTGTTGGCTGCAGTTTTTATGAGTAAACTGAAGTCATAGATAGCAAAAAGTGTCGCCCACAAGGCAACCGCAGGACAACGTACCTTTTTCTTGCAGTTCCGGCACACCAGGAAGATGAAGACCAGCAGTAAGATGGCGCCTATCGCCACAATAATCACAGGGGAATTGGACACCAATGAAATGATCAGGAGCAGTGTCTTCATTTGGGAGGCTGAATTATCATCGATGGTCGCCGTCTGGGGAACAAATTGCATGATTTGAAACATCGTAATGCTGTCCCATATGTTCTGTGTCAGAGACTTGAAAAACATCTAAATGAATAATATGGCCAGTTCTTACCTCATTGACATACATAATCGGGAAGATAGTTTCATTCAGAAATTTGGTTTGACTGAAATGGGAAAGGCAGACAATCGTCATACACAATGTCTATTTCTGTTTATTAAGATATAAAAAGTAGTTTAAGTTGGCACCTACGGGAAGCCGGTGACTCTCTTCATGATAATATTGAGCTGGGCTCTCTTACAGGCACGAATGGGCATCCCAGTAGTCTGAAATAAAATTATTATTTGAAACTCAATTAACGACTCAACTAATAAATATATGTAGATATACAGTATATGTAAATATATCTTTACTCGTGCATCATATATACATGCCAATGTGTTAGTTATACAGATATGCAAGTACACGGCTTCAAAAACCTCAATCATATGTGTCCCATGTGTTCAACCAGCAGACTTGTCATAAGTCATGAGATGCTGCAACTTGCACTGAAGTACAAAATTAAGGCTGTTCTACGCAGCTGACATCAACATTTCCAAGAAAGCTTCCACCAAGCTTACCGGATTAAGATCAAGGTACGTTTCATGTTCTTCTTTGTTAGGGCGCATCCCCTCAATGGCTTCAATGTATTTACTTTCAGCTTGGTAGAAATGTGGGAATGATACAACTATAGGTGCTCCTAAAAACAGACAGGAAAAGGTCATCTAAACGAGAAGTTCATATGCATGATTTGACGCCACAGTCCTAAGGAGAAGTTATCACACAAGAAGGTTTCCTGCAATTTGATTGAGTTTCCCCATGTCTGCAACTATGGCTCAAGCCTTTGATCATCTAAAAACTGCTATAACGTAACACAAACGTTGCAATGGGGCTGCAGCTGTGTGTACTGACAAAGTGTGTAACATCAGAAAAGGCCTGGTTAGATTTGCTTGCCGACAGTGACCTTACCTTTGTGACAAACGGCAACTTTGAGCACTCCTTTCCCCAGACAGTCCCCTGCAGGCACGCAGAAACCAGCGTTGATGGGATTCTCATTCGGGGCAGCAAGGACATCGTCAGGAGGAGCAAAACGAAAGGCGGGAATCCCTTTTACTTCAGTATCGTGGATGTAGGCCAAATGGATGGACCTACATGGGAGAAAACAAGGGCATGAAGGTACTGTACATAGAGCAGCCATTTGCCTCAATCAATGCATTTAGTCTAACGTGCCAAGCATGAGATACCTGCACATGTCGGCAGCGAAGATGTACAGGAGCTCTTTCCTGGACAGGAAGGTGTGGAACACACTGCCGTCTGTGCCGTTGATCATGTTACTCTGCTCTGATGACCACCACTTCATTTTTCTACAAGAGAGCAATAGAATGCATCCAGAAATGGGATTAGAATAATTAACTGAGACGTGAATCTTCTCTACCATAAAAGATAGGTGCAGAACAGAGCTTAAGTATTTTCACACTGAAAAGGAAAGCAATTGGGACAGTTTCTGAGGAACATTTCTAAGGTGTTAAAAACGATTCTGTATTTGCTTGAACTGGGATATTGTGGCTGGGAATTTGCAGTACTCAGGAAAAAGTGCAGGTTTTCTCTGCATGAGCAGGAGAGTTTCCTTGGACTTTAAACTAGAGATGGGGCGATACCACTTTTTTATGTACGATACCGATACCAAATCTGGATATCTGCCGATACTGATACCAATTCGATACAGTCACAGCCTTTTTTAAACATAAAATGATGCTTTAAAATGTCTGAATACATGACTGAGATTATTGTTATGCTTAAGGCAGTGCTTGATTTAAATCCTGTTTTCCTACTAAAACTGTAATAATTACACACACGTATATACTAAATTATTTGTTCTCAAAAATTGTTCGTTTAGACATCTAAATATTTCTTCTTTCTTATTGATTACACTATAACATTATAAAATTGAAAAAAAATAGATCAATTGAAAATGAAATACTGAAGTTTGTCGTTTTGAACCAATTTGGCCTATAAAATCAGCTGTTTTTGCAGAGAACTACATTTCCCACAATACTCTGCATGCACCCCGGAGCTGCGTCACAATGAAGCATGGAGCTGCTCTAGCGAGTAAAATGAATTAAACGAAGCTTCGTTTCTAGAAAAATTGCCTCAACCATTTTTTGTAATAGAATGATTCGAGTTATTGGAACAATCGTTTCAGCTCTACTTTACCGCAGTGCCACTCGCCATGCATAACGAATTGAGTGTACACGCATTTACAGATCGGCTCCATAGAACGGCCCAATGCCACCCATACACGATCCAGCCGTTTGAGCCGTTATCGGACCGATACCGATCCACATATCGGATCGGTTACATCTCTACTTTAAACTTCGCTTCTGCTTGCTGAAGTTCTGATGCTTGCTTTTTTGGCATACAACCAAAACAAGCATCCAAACTTTAGCAAGCAAAAAAGGAGACCAGGTAATTTAAGTAAGCAAAAATTCTTCAAACAAGTCAAACAAGTTAAATGTAATGTAATGGCTAATGCAAAAAAAAACCCAAGGGTACCTTATTCCATTCCATGTGTCAATCTTGCCATTGTCCAGGTAGTTCTTCTCTCCAGTGTGGAGGACAAATTCACCATCGTGGGTTCCATTTTTCTAAATAAAAGGAAAAAAATCTAACTACAACTGAACACACCTCATCCTAACCTCGAAGATCTTTTGTAACTGTATTCTTTGTTTGTTAATTTTAATGCTTCTTAGTTTAGCTCTTAAGCATACCAAAAGTATCCTAAAATTCTATCCTATCCCAAAAGGGTTCTTACGTTGTACATGAGGCCAAAGAATTCATCAACACTGGGCTTCAGTTTGTGGATCTGAGACATCAGGGGGTCCTTAAAACCCCACAGGACCTCGTGCACGGTTCGCGTCATGAAGAGATCAACACCTAGTGATTTGATGTACATAGAGACCAAAGGGCGAATAAAGAAAGGGTAGGAGCGCATTTCGTTCATCACCGCCTGCAGGGAGACATAGCAGACTCAATGTTCTTGCACGTCTGTATTCAATGTAATACTTTGAAAAAACATCAAATGTCATGTTCTTACAATTAGTACCACATTAAAACACTCACTATGAATGGGATGTTGGCAGTGGTCAATTTATCCACCATCGGGTCACCTTTGGACATTTCAGGATGAAAGACAAAACTCTTGGGATTTGTGGAGAAGATCTTTGTGCCGTTTTCCAAGAACGTCACGTTCTCTCGGGATCTGTACTCCCTGTGATAGACATTGCATACACTTAACGATTCCAGTTCGTAATCTATGCTGAGGGTCTTGTAAAGATTTGATCTTTCCAGCTGACTGTAGACAATGGCAGAACTGACTACAACATGTAAACAACGGATGGCTCATAGCAAGATAGTGCCAACGCACTGCCACAGCCAAATCATTTAATATTTCTGTGATGTTTGGCGCATCTGGGTAAACGTTTCCCCCGTCCACCCCCAACTTCCTCCTGCATCATTGTTACTTCCGGAGTATTGTGACGTTTCCAGTTCTATGTGGCAGTGGGGCGTCACGTTTAGAAACAGATCATTTGACGTACCACTGTTTCCTGAATGGTGGAGTTATGTAATAACTGATTCACATTCTTGAAATATGAAGGGTGGAGTTGTGCATTTGACCCAGAAAAAAAGTGCCTTGAGTTATTTGCTTGCTCAAGCTTACCTGTAAGTGTAAGGACCCATTTCAACAACACGTGGCTTTTCCCTGCCAGCCTTGAATTCTTCAGGGTTTGTAATGTTAAAGAAGAAATACTGCATGTAAATTAGGGGAGGCGGGTTTATCCAGCTTTCCAATACTCTGCTGTTTTCTGCAAGGGTGATCTCCTGTAAAATCAAAGAAAAAGAGTCCAATTAAAAACCTAAACTGAATAACATACTATATGAATTTGCCTTTAAAAACAAGATGAAGCAGGACTTTAAGCAGACTAAGCCTACAGGCTTTTTGGGTGAAATGTGAATGACCCCTCTTTCAAGAATCAGGGAGAGAAATGTAATGAATAAACGAAAAAAAATGCTGCTGCGATGAAGAAAAGAACACAGACAGAGACAGAGCGGGTGGCTGCTGGTCATATGTGCTCCCGGTCATATGTGCTACATGTACACTTGGCCTTTTTCCTGTTTTTCAATTTTACGAGACAGAACAGAGAAAGGTTTCATGACAAGGCTTCTGTTCGTCATGAAACCTTTCTCTGTTCTGTCTCGTAAAATTGAAAAACAGGTAATAGGCCAAGTGTACATTGAGCACATATGGTGTTCCTTAAGTACGTGGGGGTTAAGTAAGGGGGATAACGTGTTCCTCTGAGTTTTGATGTTGTGTAACAACTTGGTACAAATATGATGCTGTGAAAATGCAGATTTTTCTTTGGCACATAGAGTTACATGCGATTAGTAGAGGTGTTTGAAAGTTCAAGAACAACTCTCGCACATGGTAGCCTCGAGAACGTAGATAATGCTATCAGTTTTCAGAACACCTTTGTAAAGAAGTTGCAAGTCAGGTCTTTGGGGAAAAAACGTTCAGCCATAGAGCTGCCACTATCGATTCTTTTTGTAATCGAGTATTCTATCGATTTATTTATCGATTAATTGAGTCAATTCGGTTCAATTCTTCTTCTTTTTTTAACAGAAAAAAAATCTATTATTCTAGTTTGTGCGTAGAAGTTAGCCATACACGCTTTATGTTGTTGTATTCAGGAAGTCCTTCACTACTCGAATTTGTCATAGTTTGATGTGTAACTGACACATTTATGAGGTCAGCACATTTCTGACAAAAACTGTGCCTGTAGAAATGTTTAGTTTTTTTTTAGATTTATGTAAAATAAAAGTGCTGAAACTGTAGACATAACTACTAGAAATAGGACAACCCCAAATCAGAAAAAGTTGGGACAGTATGGAAAACACAAATAAAAAAAGAAAGTAGTGATTTCTAAATTTACTTTGACTCGCATTTCATTGAAGACAATATGAACACAAAACATTTCATGTTTTGTCTGGTCAACTTTATTTCATTTGTAAATATACATCCTTTCCTGTCATTCAGACCTGCAACACATTCCAAAAAAGGTAGGGACAGGAGCAATTTAGGCCTAGTAATGAGGTAAATTGGTTAAATAATGTGATTTGAAACAGGTGATGTCAACAGGTGATTGTAATTATGATTTGGTACAAAAGCAGCAGTCAAGAAAGGTCTAGTCCTTTAGGAGCAAAGATGGACCGAGGATCGCCAGTTTGCCAACAAATACGTGAGAAAATTATTGAAATGTTTAAAAACAATGTTCCTCAAAGAAAGATAGGAAGAGATTTGGATATTTCACCTTCAACAGTGCATAACATAAGATTCAAGGAATCTGGAGGAATGTCAGCGCATAAAGGACAAGGGCGCAAGCCTAAGCTGAACAACCGTGATCTCCGATCCCTCAGGCGGCACTGCATCAAGAATCGTCATTCATCTATAAGCGATATCACCACACGGGCTCAGGACTACTTTGGCAAACCTTTGTCAAGTACCACAATACGTAGTTACATCCACAAATGGCAGTTAAAACTGTACTGTGCCAAAAGGAAGCCCTATGTTAACAGTGTCCAGAAGCGCCGTCGACTTCTCTGGGCTCGGAGGCATCTGGGATGGACCATCACACAGTGGAAATGTGTACTGTGGTCAGATGAATCAGTATTTCAGGTATTTTTTGGGAGAAATGGAGGCCATGTGCTCTGGACCAAAGAGGAAAAGGATCATCCAGACTGTTACCAGCAACAAGTCCAAAAGCCAGGGTCTGTCATGGTATGGGGTTGTGTCAGTGCCCTTGGCAAAGGTAACTTGCACTTCCGTGATGGCACCATTAATGCTGAAAAGTACATAGAGATTTTGGAGCACAATATGCTGCCTTCAAGAAGACATCTTTTCCAGGGACGCCCATGCATATTTCAACAAGACAATGCAAAACCACATTCTGCACACATAACAGAGTCCTGGCTGCGGAGGAAGAGTGTACGGGTACTTGACTGTCCTGCCTGCAGTCCCCACCTGTCTCCAATAGAGAATGTGGGAAGCATTTTGAAGCGCAAAATGCAACAACGAAGACCCCGTACTGTTGTCCACCTTAAGACTTGTTTGCAGGAAGAATGGGACAAAATTACACCTGAAACACTTCATCACTTGGTGTCTTCAGTCCCTAAACGTCTTTTAAGTGTTGTGAAAAGGAATGGCAACATTACAAAGTGGTAAATGCTTTACTGTTCCAACTTTTTTTGAAATGTGTCGCAAGAACCAAAATTGGAATACGTGTTTATTTTGAAAAAACAATAAAATTCATGAGGAACGCATTAAATAACATGCTGTTGTACTGTTTTCAATGTAATACAGGTCAAAGATCATTTAACAAAGTACTGTTTTCAGTTTGATTTTAATTTAACATACCTCCCAACTTTTTCTGATTTGGGGTTGTAAGAACATTGTCTGCTTTATTGCCGAGTTGCATAGATTTATTATGCATTCTATGGCTTAACATTCTATTACGGAAACACTTCTTTATCCATTTGGTATCATTCAGAACATAGTTGTTTTTTTTTATAAAATAATTTCTTCTTTCCTATTGATTACACTACAACATTGTACAATTGAAAAAAAATCAGATCAATTGAAAATGAAGAAATACTGACTTTTGGGTCATCTTGAACCAATTTGACCTATAAAATAAACTGTTTTCGGGCTTTCTGGAAGACAACTACATTTTCCACAATGACACCACAATAAAGCATTGGGCTTACGTTCTGGAATAAACCGCTGGTTGTGGTTATTTATCAGCAGAAATATGCATTTTGTCTGTAATAAAGCACACATTTTGACTGAACTGGAGCGTTTTAGCGAGTGATGGCATTTTTGGGACGTAAACAGGCGCGCTGTGTTTGTAAGCCTGTTTACGTCCCGAAAAATGCCATTTACGCATTTACTTGTGTTTTTGTGCATGGAATATCTCACAAAAACTCACATAGAGAGATCAGGTCTCGTCATAATCGTGCCATTGAAAACGTTGTGTGTCACGAATAAGAGTTTGTGGGAAACACAAGTGGAGCATGCTGATTAAACGATAATCGATAATCGATAAAAATGATAATTTTGTAATCAAATTATCTGAGTTATTAAAATAATCATTTTAGCTCTTCAGCCATTGATCTTGCTCAATGATGCATTGCAAACACTTCTCTGATATGGTCATGCATCTTTGTCATAAGACATTGTTGATTGAAGCAAACCAAAGTGCTACTCTGATCTTTCTATAAAATATGGTCTATAAACACTGTTTAGACTGGTCAAAATCAAAAGCCTTAGGAGTAGTTCTTAACAATGACTTAAAATGCCACATGTGATGCACCACACCTTAGAAGTTAATTTCATAATGGACTAAATCATAGGTATATAACTTTCAACATGTACATCAAAACTTTGTTTACCAACCTTGAAAAGAAAGGTCTCTTAACGGCCTTCAGAAATGTCGAACTCATTAAGCAAAACCATGATAGTACAGTCATAAATTCACTTTTGTTTTCACCTGTGGGTTGGGGATCGGTTACAGAATTCCAAGTATTTCTCAAGGAGAATTTCCTTTGCTTTGCCGGCTAAACACCCTTCCCCCATCCCTCTCTCCCTCCAAACACATCACCTCCCCCTGCCACAAACGCCTCCACCAAAGTTTTCATTAGGAAAACCAGACAAATCAGCTGTTCCAAGCCTGAAAGACAACCGCGAAAGCACCTGACTTAGTACTAAGGCGTTGAGAAACGGGTTATGCGCATTTTGTGCAGTGCAATACACGGTTGATAAGTTAGTTTGATATTCAACATTCATTTAACATTCAAAATGCAAATCCATTACGCTCCTAAACCATGTGACCTGATGACATCAAACCAATTGCACAGCATAGAGACTATTGTCCTACATATGTCACAAGGCGTGATTTTTCAAAATTATCATTTGTACTTTTTTAAATATTAAAAATACTATAAAAATGCATATAAATCCATTATGCTCCTAAACCATGTGACCTGATGACATAGGGGAACATTTTAATTACACAATGATATAAATATATATATTTTGAATTTTGATTAGGCATCATGTCCTCAGGTCACATGGTTTAGGAGCGTAATGGATTTATGTGCATTTCTGTAGCATTTTTAATATTTAAAAAACAAAACCAAACAGACAGCAAAGAGAAAGTAAACCGAAGTCTGTGACGAGGAGAGTAATACACAAATACAGAATAAATCGTCCCGGGCGGCGGCAACATCTTCACATCCTCCAGGATCGAGGAAGACAATTAACATTAATTACCATTAAAACCACTTAATGACAAGCAATTACACAACTGAAAACCGCTACACCAAGCAACTGGGCTTGACCCTCAGGGTCAAATGTGTGTTGAAGTTCGCAGACGTTACTCTATTAAACAAGCGAAAATGAACAAAAATTCCAACACTTTACCTGCTTTATCCTCTCTTGGATCATTGTTTGGAAGACTTGAACCACCTGGAGGGCGATTCCCACGATCAACAGAGGAGCGCACAGGACACCGGTGGCGTAAATGGCATGGGATCTCCTCATTGCGCCGGTTTTTTGACAAGTGTCGAACTAAAAGTCAGCTCTAATACTGACGATTTCACGATGTCCGCGACGTGAACAGCTAGATACGAGTGCGAAAAGTATAAAAGTCAAGTCCCTCCTATTGTACGGCTCACACCATACAACATGAGAGAGGACTAAGTTCAGTGTTGGTTAGAATCAACGTTTCACTCAGATAAGGGTCTGTGACGAGGGGTTTCCTGACAATATCATTTGAACGTTCTGAGCACGTCAGTTATCGTGACGTTGTCACAAATGTTAAAGATCGAATAAACACGCGGCCAAAGACGTGGACCGTTATCTCCTCGCGCGAACGTCAGTGACCACGAATAACGCCGCGCTCGTGAAGCGTTTGTTCAACGAATTCACCTTCTCATTGGTTCACGTCTTCCCGCCCCACCCTCGTGGCCCCGCCCAGGGACTAGCGTGATTGGCTGGAGGCGCGTGCGTCCAGAGACTAACTTCGGGGCGGGGCTTGTTCAAAGAGGGAATGCAGTGCCAACCGCGTGTTCTTGGGTCAGCTCGGACAGAACCGGACGCAGAATCAAAAAAAATAATAACCATTTAACAATTGTTTGTACTAGATTTATTTGATGCATCCACGAATATACATTTGCTGTAAAACTGTAAAGAATTGGTAAAAGTTTCATTGATAACAGCAGCGCTGAGAAAATGAAATATGTGTTTTCTGAAACATTTCTGGAAACTACAAAACCAGAGGAAATGACAAAAATGTCTGTTTTAGGACTGCTGTTCTTTTGTCATATACAAACCAGTATGTATGCAAGTGTCATCAGAGGTCTCTAGTAGGTGAGGGACATTCGAGACACAAACCGTCTGTACAAACAACAGACGTGAAAACAGGCCTCAGTCATAAGCAGAGTCCTGACGTGTGTCTGATGACCAAGAAAAGAATGGCTTTAAATAAAACGCAGACCGATCGGCTATTTGTTGAATTTTTATATTGTGGCGAGTTTCCGTGGAATAAATGCGCGAACACAACGGAGCAAGTTTAACTCGAGCCGAAGGGGCTCCTTCCTATTGGAAAGTGTGGTGAGGGGAAAGTCCGGGGGAAGTCCGTCGTTGTGAGGTTGAAGATCGTCGTGGGGTGGTGCAGGTGATGTCAGGGCCGCTCCGTGGGTGATTTTGGAGAGAGAGAGAGAGAGAGAGAGAGAGAGAGAGAGAGAGAGAGAGAGAGAAAGCGCTGTAATGAGCCGTAACGAGGCGGTAGTGTCGCTCCAGCCGCGCGCTGTTAGGGGCGGGACTCCGGTCCCACGCGGTCGGCGATGTTTGTAAACAGGACCAGGGGTCTCATTTATAAAACTTTGCGTAGAACTCATACTAAAAGTGTACGTGCGCTCAAAAGACGAAAATGGCGTACGCAAAGAAAAAGTCAGGTTTATAAAAACGTTTGCACGCACACCTGCACGCAATATACGCTTTATAAATCGCACTCTACTCTGGAATTGTACGCACGTGGATTTGCCGCATATTCCGCCCTCTACACGCCCCCGTTCAACCATATATGGTAAATGCAAATCACCTCATGCATATTGAAGCCTCCGATGTAAACCTGAAAAACTAAAAAGAAGAAAAAAGGAACAAATAAGAAGAGAAGTTTTCTTCTGAAACCGAGATAGATGTGCTTGTGGGTGAAGTGAAAAGCAGAACAAATATTTTGTTTGGTGGTCATAGTAGTGGGATGACAAACAAAAAGAAAGGCACTGAACGAATGCTGTGAATGAAGTGAGTGCCGCAAACAGGACCGTGGCTGAAATAATTTTAAAAAGTGCTCAGATTTGAAAGTGATTTAAAAACAAAACAAAACAAAAAAGAATTGCAGCGCATCGAAAGAATGTGTCTGCTACCGGAGGCAGCGAGGGCACATCGGAGCTGACACCTCTGGAAACCAGAATGGCTTCAATACTGGGGGAAACGTGTGTGTGGGGTAGCGTCTAAGAGGGAGACACAGACATTGCCGAGACGACACACGGTAAGCGGTTTTTATTTGCATTTCTGAGAAAAAAAAGGTATACTTTTGACAAAGCACAATGTAATTGTTTTGTTGTCCCACAGCCAGAGACAATGGGAGCAATAGGTGGTGAAGAGTCGCAGGAGGTGCCTGAAGAGCGCCTGGGTTTCCCCAGCACCAGCGAGTCCCGGGTGCATGTAGCCTCTGGAAGTGGCCGGGTCCTGACTGAGGCTGTCTTGGCGACACAACGAGATACAATTAGAGCAATCGATGTAATGTCAGATGAACTGAAACAACATTAAAAGATCTTGTTAAAAATATATATACCGTTGCACTGCTGTCTTTACACACGCCGCATTACATCTTCCCTGAGTCTTGCTCCCAATTGATAGCCTTCATGCAGGTGTTCGGGGCTGTGGGTCCGGTTGGTTCTTACCAAGAAGCCAGTCATCGCACGCAGCCCCAGCCTGCAGTCTGCTCCCTACACTGCTGTGTTCCAGGATAAACGAGTCAAGTGTTGAACCAGGCCATCGTGCAACCACGTTTGTCAGGGAACGTAATGTATCTGCCAGTCATTTTAATAATACCATCCAAAACGACAGGTATTATTGAGCTTATTGATGGTTGTGATATCCCAGACCTAGAATACAATTAAACACAATTGGATTATTATTGTATTTCCCAAACAAGCTTTAGAACAAATTCACAATTTTATTGTTAATTATAACATATACCTGTCGGCTAATTCCCGCTGGTAACAGACAGTTGCAAGGAACCCCAGGGTCGTCAGTACTTGTATTTGTACCGGTGTTTTGCGCGATTCCGTCGGGTTGGTCTCTCTGACATTGGACCCAGTTCAGCACATAGCTTATGAGCCGGTCATCATCATGGGCCAAAAAATCTTCATGGTCCCTAAACACCCGTACTCTTCTCATTCTGCCACTGGCGTAATCTTCTAACAATGTCAGCGCATCCATTATGTTACGTTACGCACGAAAGTGATCGTGGTATTTATGTGTTTTCAGCAATCGGACTTGTTTCACACCCTGTCCAAATGATCGTGATAATCACGACCACCACTTACCCATTTATATTTCAGCAGCTGCGGCGCGTAGATTAAGTTATTTTAATATTATATTAATATTTAAGTTATTATTGTATTTGACTTATATTTATTCACTATTATAAACATGTGACTGAATAAGTGAACATACGGGGGTATGACTCACTAGCACAAGGAATTATTATTTATGTACTGATGCCACTCACGTTTTTGCTCACCCACTTCACCCGCGGTCGTATTTTTTTTTTCTCCAAAATGTTCGCACGCATGGGTCAGAGTTGGCGTACATTTGCGCACATTTTGCCGTCAAGTTAGTGTCTATAGATCGCAACGTTTGCGTAGAAAGAGGCGTACGCATCTTTTAGGTCCCGTTTTGTTCATACGCAGCTCTTATAAATGAGACCCCAGGTGTTCTGGGGGTGACAAGCGACCGCTGTCCCTGGTGCTGAAACGGCGCTTGTCCTGGTGCCGGAGCGGCGGTGTGGGCGTGTGCCAGGTGTGTGATGTCACGATATATATTAGTATTATGGTATAGATTTAGCAGAATTTTGTCTTGGTTGTTTAGAGCTTCTTTAAAATCTCAAATGAAATTATAGCTCAGATAGAATGGTAACTTACTTCATATGGGCAGAGCTGTTTTACCAAATGAATCCACCCTGTATATTTCTGCAAAAATGCTGAGTGTTCTGGAAAATTCAGAATTAGAATGTACCACTTTGGATGAATGCAGGCAAATGAAGTGAAGACTGACAAGAGTCAGGATATTTTTGCCAGTCTAGTGCACTAGCATTTTCTACATACTTCTTTTATGGTTTCTTTCAAGTCTTTTAAAGAATCTTAACATGAGCTAAATCCGTCTTGAATACAGCTCTGACTGTCATATAGGCATAGAGACTTAAGTGTTGTACTTTTGCAAAGACGTTTACTGTTTTATAAACTTTTCCTGATGAAGTCATCTTTGTCCAATGCTCAGAACTCATTACCAGTGATCTTCAATTTGTTTTAGAATTTCTAACCATTTTCTGCTCAGCATTCATTCCACCCCTTATTTGTCTTCCAGCTAACAGTTCACATAAAACTGTTTTGTTTTTCGTCTTTTGTTCAGGGTTCCTCCCGAGTTGATCAGTCTCTTCCTCGGTTTTCCACCCAACCTCGTTTGCCTCTCACGCCACATCACATCACATATGCAAACATGCACTTAATGCCTCCTTTTTCCAGGATAGAGATAACAGCCAGTGCTATTGTCAAAACACTCACTGTTCTTTTAAAATAATTTTTAGAGGCATGCAAGCCATGCTAAGTAATTAACAAGTTTATTTAAAGATATGATGACAGATGATTACTTCTGTCTTGTCTGTAGGCCTTGCCTTCCATACAGCATAAATCTAGAGAATGAATAAGTAACACTTCCCAAGACGTTCACTAGGGGTTTCACTGTACTGATTTGCACGGATAATTTTTATCACATTTCACTCAAACAAGTATATATTGTGTAAAACTGTGTAAAGCACCTAACCTATTCCACCATTTGCTTTAGAAATGACATCCAAAGTAAGAAGGAAACATGCAAATTGCTAAATTCCAAAAAAAAAAAAAAAAAAAGTCCATGGCGCTGTATGGGCCTAACTAGTCTTATGACTTTTAAACTTTAATTACTTTTCTATAAATAAAATGTTTTAAACAGTTTGTTTTATAGGGCTTTTACCAAATATAGAAAGTCAAATCAATTGGAATACTCTCACAATATCTAACTTTATTTTTGGTATTCAGACAATGATGATATTTTGACTGCCATTTTGTAAAATTCATCCACCTCCACGTTTTAACCAAACATGTCACATTTGACTATTCTCCAGTCTTGCAACCACATCCTTTCCATGCAGGAATTTCAATTTGAGGAGAAGGAGGAATATCACTCCATGCAAAGCTGACAGGATCCTGGCAACAGTAACAAATAACATTATAAAAGTAACCCACAGACACTTTTGAGAATTCTAGACATTTATCATTCTTAAGTTGCACATTCTTCTATAAATGCATGTCATTCTATAAATGCAGATCCTTCCTTGTTTTCAATAGCGTCTCGGAAAGAACAGTGGATTAAATTTGTGGTGTGGTGGACTACCTAGAAGTTAATGACTGTTCTGCATTGTTCATTGCTGGTGGTTAGGAAATTTGAAGGAAACTGGGATTGGGGATGGGGTAACCAATTCAGCAGTCCTCAAGACCAAATTCAAGAATGGACATACAAAACCCTACACTATTACAAAGCGTTGTTTTGAATATTGGGGAATAAAATAACACAGGTAAATTTGTAGAAAACATTTGCCAACGTAGGTTCAAGATTCAAGATTCAAGATTCAAGATTCTTTATTTGTCACGTGCAAGTTATACAGGTACAACATGCAGTGAAATGTATCCTGATCCGCTCTTTTAACTGTGCAATAGACAAGGAAGATAGAGACGCAATACAAACTTACAAACATAAATACTAACTTAAATACGGAGGTTGGGGTAACAGGACAAAAATAAAACTATATATTATACAATAAGGAACATAAAGTTAAATGTGCAAACCTGAGATTGTAAAAATTGTAAAAATGTGCTAGGGCAGAACAGGTGCAAAGAGATGATTTTTAAAGTGCCAAGTGCAGCTGCAGCATTGTACATAGCAGAGTAGAGCATGTGACAATGAGTGGCAACCAGTATAAGTTATCGTAACAATAAGAGGTATGTATTAGCAGCATATAATAACATATAATAACATGGACATTTTGATGGATTTTACTGATTTTTATTACAGGTTTTATTCTACTTTTATTCATTATATTTCATGTGTCATCTCTGGCCCCAAAGCATTCTGTGTGCGTAAATGTGTATCTCTGGAATGCGTCAGGTCAGAATGACTTCTTATCTCCTGCTCCTCCGTCCGCTCCGCTCCCCCACCCTTTTTAGTTATCCTTAGTTCCCCCTGACACCTTTTGCCTCTTGCCACCCTAGATCCCATGATCCCTTTCTAGATCCCATGACCCCTTTCAAGGGCTATTTTATAACCCTTCTCCCCTGCCCCCATGATCCCTTTTATGGACCCTTCCCTATAACTTTTCCTTTTCTATTGAGTAAACGACTCTCTTACAACAAAAGGCCCTAGTCTTAGGCCCTAGTCCCCTGTAACACCCTGATAACAGGCCTGTCATCCAGACTTGGGCATAGACTGGGGACCTTGGGCATAGAGGAGTGAGATAAAAAGACACATCTTGGGTGTTAGAATCAGAGTGAGTTCGGACACAGGGAGAGAAACTTTGAACGGCCGAATGAACATCTTGTAAGAACATCGTTACTCTTTTCTGTAATAAAACTTTTAAAAGACCACTCTCCGCCTCATCACTGGCTCTTCATCATTCTCAAACCTGAGAATCCAACATTTACAGTATAGTTATCGTAACAATACGATATGAGGTATGTAATAGCAGCATGTAATAACATGGACATTTACAGTATAAGTTATTGTAACAACAAGGTATGTATTAGCAGCATGTAATAACAGAACTGAGACTTAAAAAGGCATATCCTGGTTTAGAAAACGGATGGCCTGAGGATAGAAACTCCTCCTGAGTCTCTCTGTTTTGGCCATGATGGTGCGGAACCTTCTGCCTGATTGCAGAAGATGAAAAAGTCTGTTTCCTGGGTGAGATGAGTCTTTTATAACCCTGATTGCCCTGGTCCTACATCTCTTGGTAAATGTCCTGCAGGGAAGGGAGAGCTGACGTGCAGCAGCGCTCCGCTGCTCGGATCACTCTCTGGAGGGCTTTCTGGTCCTGAACACAGCTGTTCCATTACCAGGACAAAAATGTTCTGAAATGTGATGCTCTCAGGTTGTAGCAATCCATTCACTGAGATAAGCCGTCCAAAAGGCCACATATGAGAAAACTCGAATCTGAATTTAATCTACAGTAAGTTTATTTTTTAAATTGTACTTTTTTGCTTTTTTAATTTAACAATTGGAATCCGCTCCATAGGTTTTCTGTGCATCATGTTATTGGTTGTGTTTTGTCCTGTTAGTCCTCAGTTTCCCATCATTTCTCCAACTCACACTGCTTGCATGGGAACTTTACTGTACTAACTCCTTGTTACCTTTTTTCAGAATCTCTGCCGTGTCTGAATGACATTTACAGCTAATCTGACCATAGAGCAGACTTTATCCCAGGATTTTCATTTCTACACTGATTATTAAATGAATAAAAAAATTGCGCAAATGACATGTGCTTCCTAATAAATTACCTTAAATATAGAAGGATGAGCATCAGAAGAGCAAGGGCTATTCTTATCTTTAGTCATTCCTAAAGCTGTCATTTGCACAATTTGCCTTTAACCTTCAAGCATTGAAAGAAATACATAACCAAGCCAGAAAATACTAACAGTTTTATCTCCATTTTTCTTCTACTTCTCGGATGATAAAACTGTTATAGTAGCCAAACCGTGACGTTCTGTTCATCTCCTGTAACTATCAACCACATGGTAACATGGTGACATGTTGGGTGTATGGTCAAAACAGGTAATAGACTATTTAATCGGATTAAAGCAACACTTGAACAGGCCATATAGTTTTTCTCTCACAGATGAAGTGATACTATTGCTTGGTTTTATTAGTTTATTGTTTTAATAGCATTTATGTAGATTGCAGTTTAAAAACTAGTTTTAGTGGCAGCAACATGTGTATGAAAACTCTAAAACATTTTTAAAAGATCATGCTCACAAAAATTGACAAAAAGTTATTTATTAATTTGCTTATATTATATATATATATATATATATATATATATATATATATATATATATATATATATATATATATATATATATATACACACACACACACACAACACACACACACACACACACACACACACACACACACACACACACACACACTGTTCGATGCAGTGGCAGAACATAATCCATTACAACAGGGCTTTTCAACCAGCGGTCTGCTGCCCCCTTGTGGTCCGTGGCGGTATTGCAGCTTCACTGCTGAAATCACTTTTTACAAAATTATTTCATTTTATTTATTTTTCAAAGCATTTCCAGATGATTTGGCCATCTTTATGAACAGTGAATTTAATGCAAATATCTAATAAATAATAGAATAAAATACTCGCCCCCAATATTCAGACTGCTTAGTCTGAGTGGCGGTCCCTAACACAGAACCAGTTGAAACCTCTGGATTTTATGATAATGAGATTGCTTGGTGATTTTCTGGCTACTGCATAAAAATTCTAGTTAAAAAAGAACATCCCGGTAGTAACTATGGCTGCCCGATCTGTGATTCATAGCCAATCTGCATGCAATGTAAAGTAATGTAGACACATTGAGGGGATGCGTCGAGATATCGCATCAAATCGTTGACATGATAATTGTAATCAAATCAAATTGTGAGACCAGTGAAAGTTCAAACTTCTATCACACACAGAGAGCGTTTACATCGTGAAGAATGTCATTTATGCGTTTTTACGCATTTACTTCAGTTTTTATGCACAGAACAACAGAACCAATGCTGCTTCAATTTGGAACCAAGTCGTCTGCTTCCATCTCCAATTGATGGCTCTGAAAACGTGTGGATATTTACTTTTCTCTCTGCACGCTCACTTTCCTCCAATTACGCGTACATTAACTAGGGGAGTTTAACAAATAATGTGACTTAAATGGTCTTTACAGATGCACCTGAAGCAACTGGTTGTCCAGTTTAAAGCTCACAAGCTGCTGGACCAGGCTGGTTCCGCTCTCCTGCAGTGCTCCCCTCTGAAACTCACCGCTCCTCTCCATGTTCTCCAGATTCTGCTGCATCAGCTCCACCTTTGACAGGAGTTTCTGAACTCCACCTTGGCTCTCTGCTTTCCCATGGCTCTGATCCTGAGGGAAACTCCTGCTATTCTGCTGGAGTGCAATAATACATTGCTCTACACTGAATCATTCATTGTTTGAAAGTCGCGCAGGTTGTGGTCTTCTTCACGCCGCAGTTGTTCTTTGTCCGTGTTTCCAGTCAGTCCTCGTCTCTTCACGTAGCCGATGTGTATAAAACAGAGCTTTTAGGCTGTCGTTAATCACTTTCCAATCAAGTAGCAGTTTATTTGGTCTTTCAATAGTTGCATGTTAAGAGAATCAATTGTAAAGTTAATGTGTGAACATTTAAATCTAGATTTCTCGATGTTACTTTCTTTAATCCACAATCGCTGCCTGTGACCACTAGATGGCAGCATCGCCCAAGTACCGGAATGATCTTCACAAAACTGGACATTATAGCGAGCAGTTTATTAAAACTATCTCCATATTGTACCTTTATATAATGCTCTTTATATCTGATATTTGGAGGAATATAAGAATTCACTCACTTGGTTAAGCTAAAACAGTTAGTATCACGAACCTTTATATCTCAGGCTAATTATTTACACCATGTAAAATTCAACTACTCAAAACATTTGACTTCAGACATCATTAAGCTCAGTCATGTCATGTGCTTGCTAATAATAGACTGACCTGTTCCAGGTAACTGAACATCATGATATTCTTGAAATCTGCTATAAAAACAAAGAAGGAAAACATCACAAACTGTATATGAGCTAGGGGTTTGCTGGTTCTTTAGACAGATATAATTCCATAACATAATGTGATGTATTTGTGTATGTGTTTGTGTATGTATTTGTGTTAGCAGTATGCTGGTTGTTTATTAGAAATATAAAGTTCTATAACACAATGTGTATGTGTTAGGAGGTTGCTTAAAGATACATAGATCTTTGTGTGTTTGTTATGAGATACTGTATATAGTTTTAGAATAATGTGTTTGCTATAAATCATGGTGTGAATTGAAAAAAAACCCTGAAATCGTGTGTTAACTGAGGCCAGTTTGTAACCTTAAAACTATTTTTAAGAGTTGCACTTACATGCAATTTGCGGCATTCACTGAGTTGCTTCAAACAAACAAGACGATGGCCATCAAGAACTCCGTATTATTTCTGTTATGTTGTACCTATAACTGTATTACTCTTTTGAAAACTTCTAAATATACAAACTCTGATTACAGAATCAACATCACAACACTTGCACACGGAAATGCAAAAATCCATGTTGTGCACAGCATCACAATACCCTCAAAACTTTGGATTTCTGTAGCTAACACAACCCAAGCATTCATCATCTGGGTGTATGCCCAACTTAAACAGGAGTACAGCCTTCTCCTACAAGGTGTGGTGAGATTTGGTTGCAGACGTGCATGCAGTTTATAGTCCCCCATCACAGCAATGGCCCATCCCAGGAACCCTACAATATGGCCTGGGTAGAGGCCGTGCCACCAGGCAGAGAAGCCAAAGGTCATGAGCAATGGTGCCATACAACACCTCCGGAACACCAACCTACGGAGCCAAGCGGCTGTTGTGGCATTCCAGCGGCGTGCAAAGGCTGAGACTCGCATTGACGTCTCATTTTCCCACAGATCCCCGTCGCTCAGTCCATCCCATAAGGTGGCTCCAGTGCCATTATGGCCGCTGAACCCCAAACCTGCTGCGTTGTTGAGACACTCGCTCATTTTCCAGTGAGTGTAATAGTTGAGTCTGAGCACCAGGGAGAAAATCCACATCCATAACAAATCTGTAGAACTGTGGACACTCCTGAACACGCCAGACTGCAGAATGCTTGCAAGGAGAAATTTGAAAGCCAGCAAAAATAAAACTCTCAGTATCTTGAATGGCAAAATAGCAAGAGGAGAAGGAGGAGGGTTGGTGCTCATCTGTTCCACAAAGGCCACATAAGTGTTGAAGGGGCAAAGCGGCCCACCGAGGAGAGCGGGGAAGTAGAGAGCGTAGCTAAGGAATGCAATGGGGGAAGAGATTTGACGGTGGGGGCTCCCTTTGTAAGGGGCTGTGATCTTTCCTTCTTCAAGATCCATGGACACTGAGGTGACCCTCTGGGTGAGGAGCATCAGAGCCGACATGGCCAACAAAATCCTGAGGAAAGAAAAAAACAAAGCTTAAGACCTTATTAGAGGTCATGTAAGTTAATTTTAAAATCTTTTTTTTCTTCGAAGAGATACCTGGAATCTGCTGAATCTGAAGGATTTTGGAGCCAGTATTGCTGATATTGCACATAGAAGTGCCAGAATGTTTGCCAGCACATCTGCAGCCCAAAAACCCAACGGTGAAGGTTAAGTGGTCTCACAAAATGCACCAGTAGCACGAAAACAATAGCAGAGGAAAACAGTAATATGCTGTACGGGCCCATAGTTAGCACAGCAAGGCAAACTCCGCCTAATGTCAGAAAAATATGCCTTAGGAAAAAAACAGATATCCCTTATTATTTGTTAAAGTTAAAAATATGTCAATAAAAAAATCTTTTCAGAATATATGGCAAGGATGTACAATAAAGTTTTTACCTGTTAATCAAGGTGAAATATCCTTGTGTGGCAGAGCCGTAAAATAACAAAGCAAACGGAATGGAGAACAACTGATATAGCAGCTGAGAATTTAGATAAAAAATGATCCACGTGGGCTCCATAGCATAAAATGTTTCACTGTATGTATTGGCTTGAGTTGCTCTCTACAGTCTCAGAGCAGTTTTAGAGAAGACTATGTCTGTATTGCTCATGATTTGTGTTTGAAAAAGACATATGGGTTCATCATTAACGCCCACAACAGATATAAGCCTTCCGCTTTCTGATGAAAACAATCAAAATTCCAGCTGTGCACTGATATACTGATGGGCAATGAGTCACATATGTCAACATATTCACTAAATGGCGCTCTAAAACATGGCAACCCTGTCATGAGTACACAGTCTATTCATGCAGTCTTTTCATGGCGTGTTGTCTGCCTCTTCAAGGTTGACAGAAATGAAGAAATTAAAATGCAACAAATCCTACAATCCATTATGAAGCGCACTGATGAAATAAATTGCGTTTACAAATGTTGAGGATTGTCTGAGTGTCATGGCTACTTTATGTCCTGGTTTATCCTGTTCCTCACAATTGATTTGCTGTTTTACATTCATTACTCATTTGTTTTTCAGAGGCACTTTAAATATCTTATTATAAGTTCAGCAACATGGCAAGGAACTGTCTGTCTGCATTTGCTGACCAGAAACTCTTTTACCAAAACAAGTTGTACCTTCCTCATGGTTTACTTGAGCAGATGTGCTGTTTTGGAATGGCTTCACATGATGAGGTTAAGGGTTTGGACTTTAAGGAGCAAAGTAACTATAAAAAAACACTGACAGTATATTGACCCATATGAGGAATCAAGAATGAGAATGGGAATCACAATTTTTGCCATTTTAAAAAGAAGTTACGTGGCAGTAAATATTGACTCTTTAAACATTTAGTGACATGATTCCTAGAGCCTTTATGACCATTTTGTGACTTAAAAGGGTTGAACTGTTAGTTAGTCCCACTTGCCCCACAAATACTAACAGTTAGGGCATTATGACACTACCACAACTAAACTTGATGGCACAAAGTTATTATCAGATTTTTGTTTATTTCGCATATTGGATTATAGTCCAACATAGATCCACCTATTCTTGTCAGTATCTGGGTAAATAGGAGTAATTATTTGTAGTTTTCGGTATCTATTTCCACATTGTTTACATATATTCAACTGTTCTGAAGTTTTTTTAAAAACCTATTTAGCCCCCCTGGATGCTTTACATAATCCTTAGTTCCTTTATAGATATAAAACACCAAATAAGTCTGCAGTCCAGCATCAGGCCATTTCTCAGGGGGTGGATCTACAGGACTGTGATTCGTTTCCAAAAAGAATCGATTCCTCGATTCCAGGTAACTCAGAATCGAGAGTCGGCTCAAAAGCTTTGGAATCAAACAGTCACTTAATTTCTCTTCCAAGTAACATTGATCAATAAACTCGAATAAATAAACCGTTTCTGAACCTAAATCACTGTTAGACTTAAGATGGAAATGTCATTATAAAATGCTGCTTATTGGTAGCAAGTGAAGTAAATAAATGATTTATTGGTGTATATATACAGTACTGTGCAAAAGTGTTGAGCCACACATATTTTTCATATTTTGCTTGGAAAATGAAACAATAGGTACAGTGATTTATTGCAAAAATACAAGCAAATACTATTTCTTAAGACTACATTAAAGAACAACGTCTGGCTCTTTTGAGGCAAAATATGAAAAAATGAGGGGAGGCTCAAGACTTGTGCACCTTACTGTATACATGCAATATATACATCACTGTTATATCTGCATATAGATTGTCTTTGTTATTTTATTTTTTTAGGTTGTCTGTTCATTTAATCCGTTGAACTATTGCTCATGATATGCACATAAAAAGTACATTAAAAAGTAAGTTAAAAGTACATTCCACTATGCATGCATTTTTGCTCAGTTTTCTGTAGTTCAAGATAACTACTCTTATCTATTAATACTTTTTACTCCATGGTGTTATGTATATTTTATTTGTATGTGTATTTCACATTTTATGTTTATATTTTCATATGTAAGTTTTCTGGGCCTTTTTGTATACTGAAAAATGTGTCTATAGCTGAGATGACAATCCGTCGTCAATCAACACTATTGTTTGTTTGTTTTTGTTCTCGGAACCAACCCTCGAGAAACAAAAAATCACTCTGGAATCGACTCCTGGATTCGACTCAACAACGGGGAATCGGAATCCGGGCAATCGAACAGCCTGCCTCGCGCGCACTTTACGGCCCACTTAACTTAACTTGGCGTTATTGATTGGCTGTCGGCGGCGCGAGGCGGAGGCAGGCGCGCGAGACACTTTTAAGGGATTCGGTTGTGACGCGCGCTCTCACGGGTCACACGGAGCCCAGCGGCTAAGGGGGACTGTTGTTTTTTTTTTGTTCCTCGCCGGCTGTGAACGTTTTTAGAAGAACAACAAAAAAAAATTCATAATGCAGAGCTGGGTGAGGTCTTGGGGCGCCGTCGGCAGGGCGGTGAACGCTCGGGTTCGGGTCCAGTGTAAAAACCTGTGCGGCAAAAGAAGTGTTTTTGACAACAAACTCCACGCCAGCGTCAGTGTCCGCGGCGTGAGGATCTCCGCCGCCTGGAACTCGAGGAAGATCGAGAGAATCCTTCTGAGACACGATGACTTCGCCGAGAGACACATCGGCCCCGGCGACAAAGAGAAGAGAGAGATGCTCAGTACTCTCGGACTTGGGGTAAAGAAAAAAAAGGGTTCCAGTATTCAAAAAATGTGTCCCAGTGTTCCCATGTATAGTCCTAAACCCCGAATGCACATGGCACCTTTCTACAAAAGTAATAATTGCATCCCTGCTGCAGATGAACATTTAAAAGAAACGCAGTTTTAATTACATGAAAAAGAATGTTTAATAGTTTCCTTTTTGTCTCATTTCAGTCCTTTTCGGAGCTGATAGAAAACACAATTCCACAATCTATTCGTCTGCAAAGGAGCCTGAAAATGGACGATCCAGTCTGTAAGTTTTCACACTTTACTACTGTGAACTGAAAAAAAAGAGAGCGAGAGACAGACTCTGGCGAACGAGAGCGCGCACGTGTTATTTGTTGTGATTTCATCGCTCATTCCTATTGACTTTCCACAGAACAATTACAGCATTTTGATGATATAACATTGCATGGGATACACTCGCATAATGCATTCGAACTCGAGCACTTTTCGAACATTGTTTTGTAAAAGAAGCGTTTTTCAACGTAATATTTTAGTAAGAAACACCAACCGATGCTTATTTTCCTCCCCAAGAACCTGAGGGGAACAAAAGCGACTATCTCGGTGGGAATGTAGGTTGCACGCTCTTTGTGTGCCAATAGACTTTGCTGGAGTGTTTTTCCAGCGTTAAGTCTTCCTTTGAACATATTAGGAGTTGTTTTTGCGAAACCCGGCGAGCAGCACCAATCTGCGCCCGCGCTCGCGCCATGCCAATAGGATGAGCATCAGAGTGTAAAGTTCAGCGCGAGCTCCGTCACGCGGCCAGTTGGATCTGGTTGGCGTTAGTTTGCATGACGTCATGGGCGCTACTGCCAGCCTGAATGGTACGCCGTTGGCTCAAAAACGTGCCACGTCTCAACAAGGCGTCTTTTCCCACTATACACGGCTAAATGAGAAAATTAAGCAGACATAAAGCACGTTAAAAAAATCCCGTGTGCAACACGTTAGAAAATCTTCTTTACGGGTCATAAAACGTGTAGAAAAAAAAACACATTTAACTCTTAAAATGTGTGAGACCACAAACAAAGATGCTAAAAGGTTTTTTTCTCCTTACACCATCAGATGGCAGTATTACTCTAGATTACCAGTTGTTAGGTACTTTTGCTGGGATTTCATTCTCTACACAGTTTAAAATGTCTGTGGAAATCGGGTGAAAAGCTGACAAATAGCAACAGTTAAAGACCGTTCATTCATTCATTCATTATCCGAACCGCTGAATCCCTATCGGGGTCGTGGGGACCGGAGCTTATCCCGGGAACTACGGGTGCAAGGCAGGGACCAATCCTGGGCAGGCGCCAGCACACACACCACATTCACGGGCCAACTTAGAGTCACCAATTAAACTATAGTGCATGCTTTTTGGACTGTGGGAGGAAACCCACACGACCACGAGGAGAGCATGCAAACTCCACGCAGAAAGGTCCTATAGCCGACCCGGGATTCAAACCCAGGATCTTCTCACTGTGAGGCGGCAGCTTTAACCACTGCGCCACCGTGCCGCCCCAGTAAAAGACCAAAAAATTTCTGTAACATAGAAAAACACAATTTATGAATGTGAAGGGCCCTTTGTTTGATCTATGTTTGGTCTTTGGTCAGTCGCTGTGAGAGAGATGTACAGTTGGCATGACGTTGTATTGTAAATATTTAGAGGGAGAACGTCTCATGACCATAGAGTCATGTGTTTTGAATATATAATCAAATTGAAATGTGTGTGTAGTAGCTTGCATATACCAGTGAAGTATTACTTTGCAGTATGCAAATATATGCAAATTTTAAGTGACATCATTGGCTAAAGTCGTTGACACATGGGCACACGAGAAAAAAAAACTCTACCTTAAAACTCCTACATTTTTACAGTCTTGAATACAGGATTTTTTATGCGTTTTTACACGCCTTTAACATAGAATTTTAAAAAATGCGTTTGTCTCGCATGTATTTGAGCCAATGGCGTTCCATAAGCCTGCAATTTGTAATGAGAGCACTGCAGGGTCTTGAACTGAGAAGATAAAATACATATTACAATTTGTATCCCTAGTTGGAGCTGGTGTTAACATCTGTGTTTGGTTGAGTGGCCTGTTGTGCTGGTGTGTTTAAAAATGAGGCAAGACATACAGTTTGGGATGTTTGATGAGACAATAATGAGACTTGAGAAAGATGAAGACGATGGACATGAGCTGCAAGGTGTTAGGAATGGCTTACTGTGAGTTGATCAGATAAACATAGGAAGGTGTTGCACAAGGCAAAGATATTAGTGCTGTGGTTTTGAAGTAATTGTGAAGACCCAATTGTTCCCCCAGTGATGAAAAGGCTGAGTGTTGTCACAGACTTGTGGCTTTGTGAGGATGTTCTTGCGTGGGAGGACGAGTCCTCATAAGCACAAAAAAAGTTCCAGCTTTTTTTTTGTGGCAGATACAAGGGATAATGCTTTTTTGCTTTTCAGTTTAAAACTTGAGCGTGCCATTGTTACAAATTAAAAAAAACAGTCAAAATATTTGCTTTTGGTTACTGAAGTAAGGGTCAGATACAGTAATATGGGTGATAATTGAAATTCCTCACAGTGATGGGAAAACGCTGATGTGTGCGTATGTGCGTGCGTGCGTGTGTGTGTAATGAGGGAAGCCATGCTGAAGAGCTCCGTGGGGGGTCATACTGGATTTTGCTGGTTCAGAGCTGGCTTTGCAAATCCTTGTTTGCTCCCTGACAATAGATGTAGATCCCTCAAAATAGAGAGAGAGAGAAATTTGACATTTCAAAGGTTAACTATTTTAAAAAAAAGATGTTTAATTAGGATGTAAAATAAATAGGATCATAATAAATCCAAATTGTGATGCTGCAGATGTTTTTGTTGGTTGAACGAGTTCTGTATGATGAACACTTTCTTTATGAACACCTTCTTAGGATTGCATTGTATTATATTTAAATAAATAAAAAACAAAAAACCTGGGATGCATTTGATGGTTTATCATCATTTCACACACACTGTGTGTGCGTTTGGTAGTTACAGCAGCTACCTCACTCTGTAGCTCTGGCTCGATCTTGCCCTGCTGAGTTGCTTCATTGCTAAGCTGCAGCACAATGCCTGGGGAATTCCAGTGTCTCACTGTGCACCGGCTCCAAAGCCCTGAGCAACTGGAATTAAACTAGTTAGTTAGCCATCAGGAAATGCTCCATATGTGCCCATCATCTCTGTACACACTTGTTTACACTTTCACTCCTGTTTTCCAATTGATTACAGTTATGCATTGCTTAAGAAATGATTGGATTTGAAGCATGGTCATGTAAGCTGCAATTTGTTAGTTTTCCTAGTTTTCTAAACAGATCCGAGTCGTTAAATAAATGGATGAGTGACTGCTTTCAGGTTTACGTTGCATCACCGGTGTGTTTGGTTTTTTTTTTCTTTCTTTTTCCGGATCGAAACAAGCTCAATTCCAAAGCCCTCATTCATCCAATTCCCTGTGTGTCAGTTTGAATTACTCCCAACAGTAAGTTGTTTAGTGGTCATACTGAAAACACGTGAGGGAATGATTTTTCCTCAGCGCGGCGTGACTGCACGCGGCCGTGTGATTGTGTGCTTTTGTCAAATGATCATCTTCAGCACAGTGACAGCTCCTAACCAAGCGAGAAAAATGTCTTACTTGATATTTGGATGAGATGTACTTCTGCGTTTTTTCCGCAGGTGAGAATGAAATTCTTGATTCACTACAAAAGATTGCTTCCAAGAATAAGATGTGGCGATCCTACATTGGAATGGGCTACTATAACTGCTCTGTGCCCCCTGTCATACAGAGGAATCTTCTGGAAAACTCTGGATGGTGTGTGCTTTTTTCACCACATATTTTTTTGCATCATATCACGCGTTTATGCACCATAAAGAGGAGCTTTTTAAAAACCTCTATCATGCTCATGCACAAAATGAGCCAGTTTGTTGTAGGAAGTTCTCACGAGTTTTGTAAATGGCACTTATAACTCACCACCACATAAATCTTGTGACACAAACATGTGGTTTTCAATTAGAACACCAATTCTTAATCTCATGTGATCTTGCACATTGATGCGTGCTGGTCCTTAACATTTGAGTCTCTGTGAACTTCATTCAAAGCACGGTCTTGTCTAAATCTTTAATTCTTTTTGATAGGGTGACCCAGTACACCCCGTACCAGCCCGAGGTCGCACAGGGTCGCCTGGAGAGTCTGCTCAACTACCAGACCATGGTGTGTGACATCACTGGCATGGCCGTGGCAAACGCCTCGCTGCTGGATGAAGGCACTGCCGCCGCCGAGGCCATGCAGCTCTGTCACAGGTTCGAGCTGGAGTTTGGGGCCACTAGGGGGCCTGGGATAGTGTGAATATAATAAAAGAAATATTAAAAACTGTAGAGCTGGGTGATACGAGTCAGAATTCAAATCATGTTGATATGCAATATACATCTGTGTTGTCCCCCACTCAATATTACTTGATTAAAAAGTCATACATTTATATTGTTCTTATATTCATTTGGATGTAATTGCACAGAAACAACTTAACATTATATGGTTGGCATAAACAAATATACAGATTAATGCAAGAAATACATACGAACCTTAATGCCTGAATGCAAATTGTACTTAGGTAGTGTAGGAGGTGGTGCTTTAGCCACTTTTGCCGTAAAAATTAAAAGATACAGATGTTTCAACATGTTCATTTAAGTTATGTTTTGGTAACACATAAACCATTGCACGAACAAGCATTCACTCGACTTCCTAAATTATGTGTGCATAAGTGCGTAATTTATTAGCTCTCATTTTTTAAGCTTCATTTAAACATTAAAAACTATTGCGATCTATTCAAAAGCTTCCACCAAACAGTCGGTGGCTCATCGGGATTGGGGCTCATCCTAAAGATGAGTAGTGAAGAAGTTCGGAAAGCTCCGAATTCACGATCATTTACAGATTGCAATTAATATAGCAGAATCCATAAAGTATTTGGTGTGCGGCTGAATTCTTCACATCTTGCCTTTTCAGGCAAAACAAGAGAAGGACCTTCTACATCGATCCCCGCTGCCATCCACAGACCATTGCAGTGGTGCAGACCAGAGCCAAGTAAGCCCCCCACCTTGAGTGAGCCTCATTATTAGAAGCAGCATCTTGTACACTTCAAATACACCTTTTGTGACAAATGTGTTCATGTAGCTACATCGGCGTGAAGACCGTGCTGAAGTTGCCTCATGAGATGGACTTCAGTGGGAAAGACGTGAGCGGCGTCCTCTTCCAGTACCCTGATACTGAAGGCAGAGTGGAGGACTTCTCCACGCTTGTGGATCGAGCGCACAAGGGTGGGGTAGGTACTAATCCCTAATCTAATAATAATTACTACAATTTGAAGGGGTTTCATTCTGTGTAACAATGAGCATTGTCAGGGGGAAAAGGAATGATTCTTTTAGTGGCTTTATTCAAAATGATTTTTTCGGTTAAAGGCGCTGGTTTGCTGCGCTACTGATTTGCTGGCCCTGTGCATCTTGCGTCCACCGGGCGAGTTCGGGGTGGACATCGCCCTTGGCAGCTCCCAGCGCTTTGGAGTTCCTCTTTGCTATGGTGGGCCACATGCTGCCTTCTTCTCTGTCAAAGAAAACCTGGTGAGAATGATGCCAGGAAGGATGGTTGGAGTTACTAGGTGAGCGCCCATGTTTGACTTGTGGTACCGTACTGTGCAAAAAATCCTGAGCCAGACCTCATTTCTTTATATTTTGCTAGAAAAACGAGTGATTTGTTCAGTTTCAATTCAATTTTATTTGTAAACATTTACAACATTGTCACAAAGTGCTGTACATATAACTGGCCCAAGACCAGTAGCAACATGTGTAAGCATAGATGTAAATACTATTCATCAAGACCACACTGATGAATGTACAGTTCTTTGGAACCAACTTATGAATATCTTGTGTCAATTTTTATTAATGCTAAAAACGTAATTAACTTGAATGGGTGACAAATTATTTAATTCAAGACTTCCTTTAATGTTAAACTAGGGATGCACGATAATTGGCCGATAATTGCTTTTTTTTAAGTCATTGGCATCGGACCGATGCTCAGATTTGCACGATATTTTATGATGCACTTATTCTACGTCGGAAAGGAATGCCAGACATGTCCAAAGTCCGAGGTGGGATTTTATACGGCCCATGCCTTATGTCTTAAAACACGTATGGCATTATTTTCAGCTAAAATTCTGAGCATGCGGTGGAACATTCGCAAGTGAAATCTCTTGTCTTTTCTTGCTAAACTCTTTTTTTTATGAACTTGCGCGCTTGCCTCACTTAGCGAATATGAGCTCGCACATGGGCTGTGTCCCGAGCCGCGTACTACCGCACTGAATGGTAAGATAGGTAAGGCTCTTATCGTGATTTTGTGTTCGGTAGTAAACATATCAGGAAATAGCCTAATGAGGTTGTAGCCTAATGGCTCTCTACGCACTAGGTAGTGCATATGGAGTGTCACGCGTACATAGGGAGGGAAGTGACTTTTTCTGGCGAGCAAAATTACCAGATGTAAGCATGCGAATATATCGAGTATCAGCATCGGCCAATAATTCCCTTATCGTCCGTCCCTGTGTTAAACACAAATGCACCTACATATGGGATGAGCAACATACCCACCACTTTCCCTGCCTTTCGCAGGGACGCTGCTGGTAAAGAAGTTTATCGTCTGGCTCTGCAGACCAGAGAGCAGCACATCCGGCGAGACAAAGCCACCAGCAACATCTGCACTGCTCAGGTACACAACTCTTGCCTAAAAAGTCTCTACAGCTCACAGGAACAAACCATTGATGCGTCTTATTATCATCTCCGTTCAGGCTCTCCTGGCAAACATGGCCGCTATGTACGCACTGTATCACGGTCCTCATGGCCTGAGGCACATCGCTGAAAGGACCCACAATGCTACACTGATCCTCGCTGAAGGTATTTAAGTTGTTATTTCGCACTAGAATACAAATGGTTTTGTCTTTGTTGTTGTTCTTACTAATGTCTTGTCCCTCCAGGGCTGATTCGAGCCGGACACAAGCTCCAGCATGAGACTTTCTTTGACACACTGAAGATCCACTGTGGTGTGGCAGCTAAAGACATACTGGAGAAAGCTGTGCGGCGGGAGATCAACCTGCGGGTCTACAGCGAAGGGGTGGTGAGTTCTCTCCTCTCCCGTATGTGCTGATGTCACAGAGCCCACTAGAAGATTTTCAGGTGATGTGCACAAACCCTTTTGAAACATATTAATTGATGGGTTTCAGCTTGGAGTGTCGTTGGATGAGACGGTTACAGAAAGGGACTTGGATGACCTGCTGTGGGTCTTTGGATGCGAATCATCAGCTGTATGTACGGCCAAACAAGCCGGATTTGAAGTTGCTCTAAAGATTGTCACGAAAGTTAGTACGTTCACAGTTAACTTGTAGTTGAATTGCCGTATATTTAAATGCCCGCGATCCTCTTTTATTTCGTTTCAGGAGCTCATCGCTGAGAAAATGAGCGAGAGAACAAAAGGGCTGCTTGCGGGTCCCTTCAAGAGGACCACCAAGTTTCTCACACACCCCGTGTTCAACAGGTCTGTCATGAGGTTAAGGGGTTCCAGTACAGCTTTGCCAAGTGAGCTGGTTTATGCTGGTGACCAACTAAATCCAGTTTGCTTCAGCTGGGCGAATGTAAAATGGATCTTTATGGACCTTAATCTTAACCAAACCGGATTTAGCTGGTCAAAGAGCTCGCCTGGCACGGTTGTTTTATTATGCTTTAATACTGAGTATTTATCTAACCGTGTACAAATAGTCTCTGGGTGAGGCAGTAAACGAGCAGTTACGGTCCCAGTGTTACATGGGTGTCTTTTGCCGAGGTAAACTCCAGTGACTTATCTTATCTTGCTGACATGCTGTTTCAGCACAAAGGGTGATCAAATTGGTTTGTTCCGAATCTCTATAATTACATTTCTTGGATTGAAAGAAATGATTCTGTAAAATGCAAATAATTTGAACAAAGATGATTCTACATTTCTAGAATTTCACTAGCAAGAATCTAGAAACGTCTAAAGCTGTTAATATTGTTGCAGCCATTATATCAGTATTACTGAAGTGATTTACAGGAGATTGATGATTCCATCTGCAAATAACGATTACATGATTTAATAATACTCTTTGTGGGAACAGTTTTCTGACAGAAGTTTAGATTTTATGTAATTTTTCTGTCAATTTTGTTACTTCCGCATTTCTTTTTGTTCAGAATTAATTGTTTGGCTTTCACTTACAGCTACCACTCAGAAACCAACATTGTCCGCTACATGAAAAAGCTTGAGAATAAGGACATCTCCTTGGTGCACAGCATGATTCCTTTGGTGAGTAAATGACTGGACTGATTTTCGTTCAGATTGTAACAATTCCTTCCTTAAGTCTCACTTTCAATCTCTCTTTTTTTCGTTAGGGATCCTGCACGATGAAGCTGAACAGCTCCTCGGAACTCATGGTGAGTCACGGTCCTTCCGTCATACTCGGTAGATCTGGGGAAGGTTGTGGCGTTGTTGTCAAGGCTATCTTTGGGTCAAATATAAGAATGTGTGCCATCTCCAAGACACTGTGCCCTGGGTGCTGTGGAATGCGTTAGCCCCACCTCTTATGTGGCCAGTCGATTCATGTTTTCTTTCCACATTCCTCTTCATTGTCCCTAACGTGAACGCCCTTCTCCAATGCCGACAGCCAATCACCTGGCGGGAATTCGCCAACATCCACCCCTTTGTGCCGCTGGACCAGGCCGAGGGGTATCAGCAGCTTTTCCGTCAGCTAGAAAAGGACCTTTGCGAGATCACGGGATATGACAAGATCTCCTTCCAACCAAATAGGCAAGACACGTTTGAAATAATTCAGTTTTGGTTTTCATGCACATTTCTAGACAGCGAACAGTGTTGGGGTAGTGACACTTCTAACTTGAATACTTTTTCAGTAACTTTAGTAGCAGTGTCTTTCAAAAGATATTTTCAATTATCGGGTGACACTGATTGGTGTTGAATTCACAAAAGTGACATCTGATGGGCTACCGTTTATGCACAGTGCACGTTCATTGCATCACACCACGCTCTTGGCAGCTGTGAGAAGATAATTACCCTATTAAAACAGTAACTTGACTGTAGCTTAGCTACCTTTAATTGTAAGTAGCTACAGTTTAAAAGTTGCTTCCCCAACACTGGCAGCAGTACATATCAAGGGCATCAATCGCTACAAAGAAAAAGAATTTGCACCTCAGACTGTGATGACAAATTCATAAATCTATGCAGTAATTCTTTAACTCATAGCTCTTTTCTAAAATAGTATTGATTTCATGGTTTTTCCAGCTTGATACTAGCTTTAAAGCAGTAACTCATATTCTAAGAATACCATTGGATCAGTCGCCCCCGTCCTGTAGACATGCCTCCATTAAATGTTGTTAATATTTACAGGAGCAAGCTGTTTAGATAACCAACCTAGACAGATTTAATTATCTGTGGAAGGCCTCGGTTTGGCTATTTAACACACAGTACTGTAACTTGCTGTACTTTATCCTCATTGAGAGTCCTTGACAAGGGCCCTGAGCAGTGATCTTTGAACGGTGATTTGCTGAAGCAGAGCTTGGCTTGTGACGCTGCAATATGTAATGTTGTTTCGCCTTCCAGTGGGGCGCAGGGGGAGTACGCTGGCCTGGCAGCTATCAAAGCTTATCTGAATTCCAAAGGAGAGGCACACAGAACAGTGAGTATTTGCCTGTCGGTGACACAGTGAAGTCACCACCCACTCTATAGGATGCAAAGCGAAAGTGTGAGAGAACAAAAGATCATCTTTAAAGGAATGCAAAATAACTTTACCGATTTGGTGTAAACGGTGTGGTTTTAAAGAGCTCCAAAATGTCATGAATGGAAAAAATAATATCATAATATCAAGTTAATCATAAGCTAAATCTTGCTAGATTAAGTTGCATTTAGTAGATTTTGGACTTTTTAGAAGTAATCAGGGTGTTGCTTAACAGTTCAAAGAGATACGGACAATTAATCCAGTGGAAAATGAGTTTCTGACCTGCTGATGACTGGATACTGTTCTAAGAATCACTTTGCTGATTTTGTTAAAAATACTTATCCAGTAGAAGGTTCTTCAGCTCCTGTGCTTGTAAAAATTAACTGGCACATCCGTGGTACAAGGATGGAAAGGTTAAGGGGTAGAAAGTGATGATAGCGTGTGACGAGGATAAAAAAATTAAAAAAAAACCCAGAAGGTATCCGAGATAAAGCCACTTGTCTAAGTTGTTTGAACATTTTGTAATCTGGCCTTTGTTTAACAGCTCCCTTGTAAGCACATCTTAGATAGGCAGCAGAGCTCCCGAAACAGTCAAGGTCCAAACTCTCATAGTTGAGCAAATATGAGAGAAAAAAAACCCCACCCAGTTACAGGAAGTTAACACATTTTACTTCAATACAGGATTCCATATTTGGCGGTTTTCAAAGTTCTGGGACCCCACTGCTATCGACCATTTAGTTCGTGTTTGGCGATTTGCAGTCGGTCATCAAACATGGACCGTGTTTCGGTGCCGTGGCGTCCTTGAACAGAACGTTCTGTTCTAATGAACGTTTTTGTGTACCAGGTGGTGCTTTGACCACGTAGAGTGAAAACTTTCTGTATGCAGGATGAGTATCAAATCTGTAAACGTGTTATTCACAGCAAGTTTAGAGTCATGGGGCGTTTGTGAGTAACACAATTTGTCCTCCACACATTTTTGTGAGGCCTTGACCTACTTTGGGGTCAACTCACCGTATGTTAATCTACACTGTATAATCCCAGGAGTGGCTACTACGTTTTGAAGTGTGATGTTTTGTAAAGTGCACATAAGCATAATTTTGTCTTCCTCACATTCACAGTGACTGAACAGAAGCTAATCCTAGCTAAAGCATACACATCAAACGGAAAGGGAATCAATACATCATTTCAGAACAGTATTATCATTAACAAACTGAGCAAGCAGAAATTTGAGTAGATTTGACTTGATTTTAAGGCTTGAATAGACCAAAATTCAGCATCCACCCCTCATTAGTACTCACCAGCATTGCATTCTTTATATATTACATATTTTGGAAAGCCTTGATCACACAACAATTACAGCTGTCTAAGCACTCTGCACCTGTCTGAATTCCAGGTGTGTCTAATTCCTAAATCAGCTCATGGAACTAATCCTGCCAGCGCTCAGATGGCTGGCATGAAAGTCCAGGTGGTTGAAGTGGACAAAGATGGCAGCATTGATGTGGCTCACCTGAAGGCAATGGTACAGTGTGTTACACGGTTTCTCCTCCATTCTCAAAGCCTTTGTTATGACTTCCACCAAGTTGGCTTATCCAGAAGAGCTGGGATCGAGAGATCCCTCGCTGACCCGTGAGAAGTTTCCTGTACACTCAGAGATGCTCTGCTCATTTGTTCTTCCCGTCACAGGTGGACAAACACAAAGCAAACCTGGCCGCCATAATGATCACGTATCCCTCAACGAATGGCGTTTTTGAGGAGAATGTAAGAGAAGTGTGTGAACTCATTCACGAGAACGGCGGACAAGTGTATTTGGATGGGGCCAACATGAACGCCCAGGTGAGAGAGGTTTTTAGTTGATTTGTGTTGTTTGCAGTTAGAGCTTTTTCGTTATCATTTGGAATCACTGTGTGATGCACATTCTTCTAAACATTCATTTGCTCATCAGGTGGGACTTTGTCGGCCTGGAGATTACGGCTCGGACGTTTCTCATTTGAATCTGCACAAAACATTCTGTATTCCTCATGGAGGTGGAGGTCCAGGCATGGGTCCCATTGGAGTGTACGTATTCAACCCTCTCTTTCCAAACACGGAAGCTCAAGATCTGCCAAGAAGTCCAAACAAAAACTAGAGTTCTAGCACTGTGCATGCACCCCTAATAATAGAAGAAGAAAAAAACCAAACGAAATCAGTATGCTGATTCAAGAGGGTCTATTATGAGGTCCAAAGATTTATTTTTTTGGCTCTAATAGTTTCAGCAAAGTAGCCCCTGCCACATCTCAGAAATCTCCGGTATGATGCCGGGCCAAGTCCGCAGATTCATTTGGCATCTCATTTATGCTGATCAGCTAAATGACCTAGGAAGAATTGCAAGTCGTTGGTGAAATGTGCTTGCCTTTGCTGTGTCACATGTCGCTCCAATATGTCAAGATGCACATGCACCCTAACAAATATCAGATCTCAGGGATTAACATTTAGGCTGCACAATTGGTTTTGTCAGAAACTGGTGTTTAATGGGCCTTATTCACCAGCTATTCTTAAGAAGTAATTAGTTTTTCAAACCTGTTACACAGTTCCCACATTCATCTTTTTTTCTCTTGTATGAGATTAGTTCCTAGGTAAAACACAAAACCGAAAACTGCTGAAGGGCACTCTTGCATACCTGGATAGTTTGATAGTTGTAGAATATACAGTAATACCTGGGATTACATCATTTTGACGTTTTCCCTTTTTCAAAATTTTATAAGGAAAAAGTTATAGGAAAAAGGAAAAAAAAAACCCAATCTGAGCGTAATATTTCATAAAATATAAACATCTAACACATAAAATACTGTAAAATGTGTATGTGTAATAATTTGTGTACACTACAGTATTAAGAAAAGAGCTTTTTGTTGAAGAGAAAGAAGAATTTTTCCAAATAGAATGAAAAACAGTTTCCTTATGAATGTCTTGTAGTATTTCTGTGTGACGGTGCTATTAAAGATGTATAGGTATGTGTATATGGGGGTCTAGTTTGCCTTTTATGAGTTTTCTAGGGGTTTTTATATGAGTTAAGCCATTTTTCGACTAAAGTTGCGTCTTCTGGAAATAATTAACAACATAAGGGGTATTGTATTACTGTACTATATCAATGACAAACATTCCTAAGAACAAATTTAAGAAAAAACTTGGTTGAAAGTGAGGGAAGTTTTGTCATTGTGAACACACCACAACACAACACACAGTGCACCACAATGAAATGGAACCTCTGCATTTGACCCATCCATGAAGGAGCAGTGGGCAGCGAACAAGGCCAGTGCCCGGTGAGCAGTGCTTGGGGAAGGTACCTTGCTCATGAGTACCTCAGTGATACCTTTACCAGTCCTTAGAACCCGATTATGGGGCAAACGCCCTAACCGTTACGCTATCAACTGCAATAAGAAAGAAGAAACAGAACAATTACAATAGACACTTAACCATATGTGCGTTCTGTTACAGGAAGCAGCATCTTGGCCCGTTCTTGCCGAGTCACCCAGTGGTCAACATGCAGTCAAGCAACACCGTGAGCTCACTGGGTACCATTAGTGCTGCCCCCTGGGGCTCGAGTGCCATATTGCCCATCTCTTGGGCCTACATAAAGGTGATGAGACTTAGTTTTAACACCTTGTCTGTAAAATGTCTTATTGGACCATAGTGAACAATATTTTTTTATTCCTGTTTACAGATGATGGGCTCAAAGGGACTTAGGCATGCAACAGAAGTGGCCATTCTGAATGCAAACTACATGGCCAAGAGACTGGAAAGCCATTACAAGATTCTGTTTAAGGGCTCCAAAGGTAAAAGGCATAACTTATGTAATACACCATGGATATGTAGATTGCAATCATTCATTTTTCACACCATTTGGCGGATTTTCAAAATGTAAAAACTCTTTCACAGGTTTTGTTGCTCATGAATTCATTTTGGATGTGCGACCCTTCAAAAAGACAGCAAACATCGAGGCAGTGGACGTTGCCAAAAGGCTACAGGATTATGGTACTGATAGAATATTCCTTGAGAATGTTTAGAACACAAATGATATTGCAGTGCAACTCATCTCTAAACCGTTTCCTAGGTTTCCATGCCCCTACCATGTCGTGGCCAGTGGCTGGAACTCTGATGATTGAGCCAACAGAGTCGGAGGACAAGGGGGAGATGGACCGCTTTTGCGACGCCCTGGTGGGCATAAGACAGGAAATTGCAGACATCGAGGAAGGCAGGATGGATTCAAGGATTAACCCACTGAAGGTATTCTCGTTGATAACCAACATTTGGGCCTCATTCACCAACCATTCTTGAGAAGAAATTTTTTTAAGTCACACAGCTTACAGAATTATTCTGACATTCCCTCTTCATTCATTCATTAATTCATTCATTATCCGTACTGCTTAATCCCTACTGGGGTCGCAGGGACTTACCCCGAAAACTACAGGCGCAAGACTGGGACCAGCCGCAGGGCACTCACACAATCACACTCTCATTCACACCTTACGGGGCCAATTTAGAGTCACCAATTAACCTATATTACATGCTTTTGGACTGTGGGAGGAAACATGAGCCCCCGGAGAAAACTCACGCAAACACGGGGAGAGCATGCAAACTCCACCCAGAAAGGCCCTCAGGCCAACCATGGGGGCCGAACCTAGGACCTTCTCGCTTTGAGGCGGCAGCGCTAACCACTGCGCCACTGTGCCGCCCTGACATTCACCAGTGTTTTCTAATTTGAGATTTGTTCCTGCGTTAGAATGTAATCTACAGCTACGGAACAGCAGCCCTGCATGCCTATTTGTGCTAACACCACATTATTGGATAAACATTAGCAAGTCTGTGTTGTAGATATTTTACTGTATAATGAAACTTTGAACAATGCAATTGTAAACCTTAATGCAGTGATTTTATCCAAGTCCCAGGACCGTGACTTGACTTGGGTTTGAGTGCTTGAAAGCCTGTCTTGGTGATCATAGGCCCAATGTTTGTTTTAGCAGAGCCTAAGCCAAACACTGGGCTTGAGCAAAGCCCTCAACACCCCTACAATTAGGAAAATGTAAACTGCTCTGGACGAGTGTCTTTGAAATGCCGTAAATATCAGTCCTGGTGGTATTGGTAAGGAGTTACTCAATTCTAAAGTCAGGACCACACTGCTCGCTGGTCTGCCCATTGCTACTATACATAGAGGTCAAATGCAGAGGTTGCATTTTGTTGTGGTGTGCTGTCTGGTGTTCTCCGTGACGTTCATTTTGAAATCTTCTACACAGATGGCTCCTCATTCTTTGGCATGTATTGCCTCATCCACATGGGACAGACCTTACTCCAGAGAGTATGCTGCTTTCCCCATGGTATGTACATGTCTTTGACTTTAAAATTGATCCATGAAATAACCCTAATCCTTGTGTTTCAATTCACCACTAAAATTCTTTAATCTGTATTGGGAAAATGTCCAGTTAACTAAAATACACATGCAGAAATCTATATGTGGTTCGCTTTAGTACTAGTTACATGTCTGTATCCATTCATGGAGTCATTTTGCACTGTTCTAGCCGTTTGTGAGACCCGAGACCAAGTTCTGGCCCAGCATCTCGAGGATTGACGACATCTATGGTGACCAGCATCTCGTTTGCACCTGTCCCCCCATGGAGGTGTACGAATCTCCATACGAGGAACGAGCGTCCTCATGACCTCCTTCCAACACAGCTTCACTCTCACAGTCTTAAAAAGGACCCAGCTCCAGCAATATTCAATTCATCTGTTCGGTGGTCGAGTCCTCATTCCTTCTGGCTACTCATCATTGTTTTGTGTGCAGTGTTCAAACAACTGACCTCCCTTCCATCACCCATTAGTACTACTAAACACATTTCACACAGATTTAGTGAACAGCTTGTATAGGATTTGTTTTTATATTTGTTTTTTTTTTCCATATCTCTGTTCAAATGTGTGCATTTTCTTTCAACTGTGTGTAGATGTAACTTACTGGCAATATTCTCAATGTTTAATTTTTACAGATGTAACCTTTTCTAATTATTTAAAGAATTATTAGATAAAAACCTGTTTGTAGAACTTTAATAAATGTTTTAAGTGAGTCCTTCTGACCATTTTGCTGTTTAATTAGGAGCGGCGTTCAGTTGGGATTCGTATTGACTGTCGTCTCTCTTCTTCCACAAATTTCCAGCAACTATTCCTAAGAATAACAGCAGTCCAAGGTTACGATTGGAAACAAATTTCTTCCAGCAGTCTTCAGGTTTGTTGATGTCCAATGTAAAGATCTACAGATTGCAACATTAAGAATTAGCCTTCCTTTTTTCTGCGACAACAAAAACCATTTTAATCCATGTTAGACATGCAACAAATGTCACATTACTGAACTTCACCAACCTGGTGTGCCAGATGTACGGCTACTGCGGACACCGCTGCATAGTAAGGGAGTGTCTGGTTAGCATTCGCTCCAGCTAGCAGCAGGCCAGAGATCATGGCCACAGTGAAGGAGCTCAGCCACGGCTTGGTCTCTTCCTGGAACCTGAGGGCTGTGGACTTCACACCCAGCTTAACATCATCCTCTTTGTCCTAATCCACAGGGAACGCAAAAAATTACACCTGGTTTCATAGGGTGGCTTCACAATAGAAGAGCACTGGAAGATTAAAATGGGGGGAGGTCGGTGAAAGAAAGCAAATAGTCATCTTAGATCTCTGTTAGCTTCAATTCACAATACTGCATTTAACAGATGTTCTTATCAGCGCGTGTGTGTCCTCAAAGTCCCCTGTATGCTTCATATTTGGTGGGTTATACTATAAATTTAAATACGTAAATACCACCCCAGTAAGTAATAGCCTGCATTAACGAGAAGACCGTACCTGATGGGCGTAGATGGTGTCGTATATTAACGTCCACATGACGCCAGAGAAATACAGAGGCAGACACACGGACCAATCACATGACCCCATTACAGCAGACCACCCCAGCAAAGCTCCCCAGTTAAAGGTAAGACCTAAGAAAAACCAAAGTGACTGAATCTCCATATGTTCACACTGCATAATGCTCATTTCAGGCTTACTTCAATGCAACTTAAATTCTTGGAGCAGCTGGTAGCGTAACAGTTGGACGTTCGCCCCGTGATCGGAAGGAGGCTGGTTCTAATCCACTGAGGTATCCATGAGAAAGGTACCATCCCCAAGCACTGCCTCTGTTAGCTGCCCACAGCTCTTTCACAGATGGGTCAAATGCAGAAAGTCACATTTTGTTGTGGCGCACTCACTGTGTGCTGTGTTGTGGTGCATTGCGGTACACTGGGCCTCATACACCAACCCTTCTTAGGAAGACATTTTCTTTGCACTCAAGTAAGCTGAAATGTACATTATGCATTAAGTGTAAGATTCTTTTCATGTAAATGAGCGTGTTTCAGCACAAACCTAAGACCAGCTGAGGCCAGTATGTTACTCTCTTCATTAGAGGGTATGTCACAACCAATGATAAAGAGGCAGCACCCAGGGCTATGCTAAAGGGGAAAAACAAATGATGTTTAACTAATCAAGTAAGCACAATAAAAGTAGGATCCTAAATGAAAATATAAGCTGTAGTGTAATGAAAAGAACAAGGCACCTATAATAGTTGAGACTGAGCAGAATCCCTAACGCTAAACTGAGTTGGCCTCCCAGGAAGACCAGGGCCTGGAACTGTGAGATTTCTCCTGCAGCTATTGGCCGCATTGCTGTCCGGGTCACCTGCAAGAGAAAAGGTGAGTATCACGAAGAGTTATCATCATAAAAGTTGCAATAAGTTGTAGAACTCCTAACTGAGAACTAATTTTGAGAAAAAACTAAACCACCCGTGTGGAAAAATGCTAACCTAAAAACACCAATCCTAAAACCCTAAAACTAAATCCAGCTCCTGTACATTTACAACCCTTCAGGGATTAGATCCAACACTAATCTAACACACCTGATGCCAATGTTAGTGTTCACTAAGAACATGATTAAATTCATTAGCTTTGATTTTGTTCTTTGGCTGTGAATTTATTAGCTTGGCTATTTTTGGAACTACCTTCTGCAGATCAGTAAATTTCCACAACTAGTATAACCAAAGAGGTAAAGAAAGGAAAACAACGAGGGAGCTTCTCTTTCAGATTCAGTCATTTGTTTACAAGAATACACGATATTTGTTCCCACATAAACTTGGAAAGTGGCATTTAAGCCTAGAATGGGGTCTCTTCCACTAACCATTCCTGAGAAGAAATTTGTTCTTGAAACCCACTTGCACAGTTTTCATGAAGATTCTGACATTCATCAGTGCTTTCTTATTTGAGATTTGTTCTTAGCTAAGAACAGAATCTACAAACAATGAAGTATTCTTACACAAATGTTATTACATGCAAAACATTGTATTGGGTTTTCTTAAAATACAGTATAAAACTTTCTTAAGAACAAATTTAAATGAATATTTGTGAATAAAGCCTGATGTTATTTTAGTGCGAGACACATGACATATCCGGCAAAATACCAGAATACCACCAACCAATACCACCTTGTAAAAAATGAAAATGTCTGTATATTCACCAACTCTAGAAACTGCATACCGCAAGTTAGGATAAAAATACCTTCTTGTCAAAGTCTTTGTCCCACATATCGTTGATGGTGCATCCAGCTCCTCTCATCAGTAAGGCACCAGTGCCAAACAGTGCGAGCAGGCGAAGATCAGGCAGGCAACCTGGGTCAGCGGCTAGGGCAATACTCCATGTACATGGCAGGTAGAGCAGCCACGTCCCTACCGGCACAAACCACACGTTACAGGGACAGCATCCAGGAATTCTAACTGGATAACACTGCTGAGATGCAACCTAATGAGAGCATCTGATAAATGCCATAAATATGAATCTAAATAAGGTGGCAAAGCTATAATTGAGTGAATGTTAAGTGATTAAGATAATATAAATTCTTTAACATGGCGGCACGCCATGTGTTTGACACCTGAAACAACAGGGGTGTAAAGGACAGTTGGTAGTCGAACCGTAGACGAACAATTTGCAGACAGTGAATTGTTGTCCACTGAATCGATGCATTGTATCATGGTGAAACTTGTGATTTACACCCCTACTTACCAATAGGTTTGTCCAGCCTCATCAACCGAAGATATGGCTGCAAAGAGGCCGGAGCTGCGTTTACAATCCCAGCAGGAGATATACTAAAGTCTCTCTTGCCTAAAAGTCCTGTAAGTCCATTCTTATGGCCGGTCAGGGACACCGCTCTTGGTTTCTGAAAATCTCTCTTGACATAGCAGAAACCTGACGGAACCACCGCTGGACATTTGCTCTTCTTATCTTTCTGTATGTGAGAAATGTAAGAATAACAGGTATGCGCTGGAATTCTCCTTAGAGGATGAGAGGCGAGCGATGTCAGCAGTTTAGCAGACAGCACCATGTTGGCTGGGAGAGTCAGAGCAACATGTGTCACATCTGCAAAAGAGAGAAAGATGGCGTACTGCTTTGGCTTTATTCATATGCAAATAGCAGTCAGCCCTTTACATTCACAATGGAAACACGCCAGCTCAAGTCAATGCTACGTTCTAGAACATGCTGTGACACTCTGCGTATTAGCTCCTTTATCTGAAGTTCGCTCTCATTGTGTTATCCAAGCATTCATTCATTCTGCTTAATCCCATATAGTAATTATATATGAATTATTCCCATATAGTAATTATTCACATGATAAATCTGATGCTACAAACACAGAACCATCTGATCAATTTCTTAAGACAATGCTAGCGTAGCGGTTTATTAAATTGGCCACTGTCTTTTTACTGAATTGTAGAAATCAACCTAAAAGCGGTTTTAAGCTATTTTAATAAACTAAATGTGATACAGCACTTACACTAACGGAATGTCAACCCGAAGGACTACATACGAAGGTTTATCTGCATCGGTTGTAAATGTCCGACCAGAAACATTGCGCTGTTAGAGGGTTCCGCTGAGTGGGAAATATTAATGTGGGAAATCTTGTGCAGCCTTTTAAGTTACATTTAGGAACATTACAACCGTAACTTGGGATATAATTATTTAATTACTTAAGTATTGTTTTTTTTGTTATTTTACTATTTGCCTTGAATTGTTTCTTGAATTTTATAATCCCCGTGTCGTAATAAAATACGCTTGAATTAATTGGCGCTTAGCAGCACCGTGTGGTTGCGCGCGCACATGACACACGCCCCCAAACGGATTATTTACATGTACGGTATTTTGAAGCTTATAATAGCGATGGGAATTCCGGTGGTACATATAACCGAATCTGAATCTCCGGTTAGCTCTTGTCACGGTCATGAGTGAATTCGCCGGTTAACTTCTTACAACAGGTGTTCCGGGCAATTCAGTTTCCCTATGTTTCCTCTTAAAATGCGCGTTCACGTGCATTCGAGAATTTCCGTCCGGGTTTTGAAGCCTTTTTATATACTTAAATATTCCGTTCAGAAAACACGTTTTAAACGTCAGGTAACCACGATTCTGTTTCTTTCCTGTTTATATATGTGTCCTCGTGTATTATACCTGATTTGCAATAAATGAAAAATAAAATAAAATAGAAATACAGTGCAAAAGTTTTAGGCAGGTGTGAAAAAATGCTGTAAACAAAGAATGCTTTCAGAAATATAAATATTGATTGTTATTTTTATCAATTTACAAAATGCAAAGTGAGCGAACAAAAGAAAAATCTAAATCAAATCAATATTTGGTGTTACTGCCTTTTGCCTTCAAACCAGTATCAATTCTTATAGGTACACTTGCACAGAGTCAGGGATTTTGTAGGATTATAGTCATTATGTTATTTTGTCGGATTATAGGATTATAGATCTGTGGTTAGTTCTCCAAGATGTTTGGAACAACCTACCAGCCGAGGTCCTTCAGAAACTGTGTGCAAGTGTACCTAGACGAATTGATGCTGTTTTGAAGGCAAAGGGTGGTCACACCAACTATTGATTTGATTTAGATTTCTCTTTTGTTCATTCACTGCATTTTGTTGATTGATGAAAATAAAT
>JAVGVS010000267.1:207720-228490 GCA_032718565.1 Distichodus sexfasciatus
TGTTGATATCTCAGTCATATGTCGTCCGATTCATTCAATATAGGTATCGTTTTGAAGGTTCATTTATGCCCTTTCGTGAAAACATAATAACTCAATTTTGAAAATTTGCGACAAGCGACTGGTTTTGCCGTGGATGGTCACACATTTTATTTATATATATATATATATTTCTTTTCGTGGAGAGCACCATTTGTTCCTTATTTTTCTCTCCCTTTTTCCGTCTCATCCGTCTTTTTCTCAACATACTCCGGCTCAAAGACTGTTGTGGGCGGGACATTTAATGAAGCAAACGGCACAGGGAGAAGAGACGGCAGTGGAGTCGCAGTAGCGCACCTCGTAATTACTTAATATCGGCGATGGTCAAAATTAAACACCGACACCGATAATCAGCAAAATACCTAATATCGGCCCCCGATCATTCTTCCCTCACTTTTTCTTCATCTCCCTGCCAAGTCACTAAAACGGAAAAAAAAACATCGCTGTAATATTAATAATAATGTAGTAGTGATGATAATGATCGTGGATTGATTTTCCTACCATTTATTCTTTGAACTTCGTTCCATACGTTTTTATCCTGCTCTTAACATACCAAAATGAAGGCTCTTTAAAGGTCTCAGCCAGATTAAAAAAAACCTTTTTGCTCCTGTTTTGTGTCGTTGAGATGCACAGTCATCAGTATGTGCTGGGTTTCCATCTGTGATGTTGTGCAGGTGGCCTGGACGAGGCTCTTCACACCATCATCGACACTTGCCGGGAGCAGGGAGTTCCTTTCGTTTTCGCTCTGTCTCGCAAGTCTTTGGGTCGCTGTGTGAGCAAAGCTGTTCCCGTCAGTCTGGTGGGCATCTTCAACTACGATGGCGCTCAGGTTTGTGGCATCCCACTTAAGAAGCACAAGTACATTAGCCAGATGCAGAGCTCATGCATATACTTGTACAAATACAAGTCTGTTTGCTCAGCACAGACAGATTATGACGGTGTCTAACTATCTGTTTTATAGCTGTTTTTGCTGATGATAGCTGATCAAGCGGTTAAACTAGGAGCTGTCAAATTACGTTCACGTCCACATCAAGACCGGGCTAACCAGGGAAAAACGGGTTGCAGTTGAGCTGTTGACAAACACACTATCCAGCGTTTCCTCAGTGAGCTTAAAGGCTTAAGGGAAATATAGTTCTCTTCCAGAAAGGCCAAAAGCAGCTCATTTTATAGGCCGAATTGGTCCTAAATGACCAAAAACTTCAGTATTTCTTCAGTTTCAATTGATCTTTTTCTTCAATTTTATAATATTATAGTGTAATCAACAGGAAGGTTTATTTATTTAAAAAAGTTCTATATTCTGATGGACACCAAACGGATAAAGAAGTGTTAGAATGTTACGCCACAGATAATAAATAGACAGTAATAGATAATAAAAACTCTGCAACTCGGCAATAAAACAATGTTCTTTTATTGTTCTTTCAATTCTTTTGTTTGACCTAAAGCTAAAAAAAAAAAAACGAGTCAGTTTTCAACAAAAATGTGCTGATTTCCTAACTGTCAGCATTTACACATCAAACTAGGGCTGCTCGATTATGAAAAAAAACATAATCACGATTAATTTGGTCAATCTTGAAATCACGATTATTTAACACTTTACTTTGTGTTACTATTTAAGACTTTATGCTGCTCTCCTCCTTCTGCCATCTTTACCGCTCAGACTGTACACCGCCACCAGAACACACACGTGCGTTCAGTCTTCGGAAGGTGCATTAGTGCGCGTGCGTGTGTCAACACAAGACAAAATATGAGTATACTTGCAGAGCGTAATGTGGCAAAATAATTGTAATTATAATTGTTTTTTGTCGATTACATTATTTTTGTGATTGTTTGGAGCTGAAATTGAAATTGAAATTAAAATTCGATTAATTGCACAGCCTTACATCAAACTATGAGTAGTGCAGGGCGTCCTAAATACAACATAAAGCATGTATTGCTAACTTCTATTCACACACTAGAATAAGCCTAAAAACAAATGTATTGTCTTAAATTTTTTTTTTTTTTTTAATCCGATTAAGTGATAAGAAAATCGATAGAATACTCGATTACAAAAAGAATCGATAGTTGCAGCTCTAATTGGTTCTGAAAGTTTTCCTATTGCTTCCGGATATGAGAATTCAGTATTCCAAATTTGAGGCAAATGTGTGGGATCACTGCTATATGTTTTTGTATGTACATGTACAATGCTATATGTTTTTAAAAAATCGTCCTGCATTGTTTGCTAACCTCTGGATACGTTTTGAATTAGCAGTAACTTTGCCTTCCCCTCCACAGGACCATTACCACAAAATGATCGAGCTCACAGCCGAGGCCAGGAGTGCCTATGAGGTGATGATCGCCAATCTGGAGGTAACGTCAGAGGAACGGGAGGAAGAGAAGGACGTGGATCCGTCACCGGAGCCGCCTGCAGCAGAGGAGCCTGAATACAGTAAGACTACAGTCTTTACCCTCAGCAGCAGTCGGGATGAAACGGGCAGGTTTGCCATTTAATACAGTGATCCATTGAATTAGGCGAGGGTTACGTTTCCAGCATTGCATCTACAGAGAACACACGAATTACCTTCTGGATCCCAATACTAAACTCACGGACACAGACCACAACACGTTCCCTTCGCGCCACTGACTCAAACCGGCTTCAAAAACCTAGAACCAGATTGAGCACCACGGGAGAGAGAGCTTTCTGTGCCGCTGGAATGTCCTCCCTGACTCTTTGAGGGCGTCACAATCCACAGACAGTTTTAAAAGAGGACTGAAAACATTTCTTTTTAGCAAAGCATTTAATTACTAAATTTTCCTAGTTATTGCTTTAACTGAGTTTGTTTTAACATGTTTTGGTCTATTTTAACAAAAAAAAAATTGTCTCTCCTTTTTAGATCCTGTAAACACTGAGATTTTTGATAATGTAAAGTGCAGTATAAGTAAAATGTATTAATATTATTATTGACATGCATTTTACTCTTGAGTCTTATAGCGTTTTGCATTTTAATACACTAGATAAGATGGTGTGGTGATCTAGTGCTTAGGACACTCGCCTCTGAACCAAGAGGTTGTGGGTTCTAATCCTACCTCCAGCACCGCCATTAACCCCAGGTTGCTCTTAGGGAGACTGTTCCAGGTAAGAGCGTCTGGTAAATAAAAAAAAAATAAAAAAAGGTGAAACAAATGCATTGGGTATGAGGAGAATGTTAGTTATCGTAATTTAATCATCGAAACTTGGTATTAAATAGGGGTGTAAAGCACAAGTTTCATCTCGGTACAATATTATATCAGTATAAAGGACAACGATGCAATGTCTGCCAAATACCTCTATAAGTCTAATACGTTAATACAATTTTAATTAGATTCAGTTCAGGAATATCACTATGAGAAATCATATGCCGATTTAACACAATCGCCTCTATTCATACATAATCACAAAAAGCATCGGAAATCTCGCTTGACTGTTTTGTTCCAGAAAATACATTCTACAAAGTATGGTGCCCCTCTTTGACATTCCGTGTAAAAATCCAGTACAGTACTGTGTGACTAGCCCACTTTTACTTACTTGATTAATATTGTTACGGCTTATTCGGGCGGCTCAGTGGTTAGCGCTGCCGCCTCAAAGCGAGAAGGTCCTGGGTACGATGCCAGGGTCGGCCTGAGGGCCTTTCTGTGTGGGGTTTGCATGCTCTTCCCGTGTTCGCGTGGGTTTCCTCCCACAGTCCAAAAGCATGCACTATAGGTTAATTGGTGACTCTAAATTGGCCCCGTACGGTGCGAATGAGAGTGTGATTCTGTAAGCGTGTGTGTGTGCGCCCGCTCAGGGTCGGTCCCAGCCTTGCGGCCGTAGTTCCCGGGATAGGCTCCAGTAGTGACCTATTTTATTGAAATATGTGACTCGGCAAAACCAGTCGCTTGTCGCAACGGAGGTTTCCGAGAAAAAAACGACCGTTCATGTTGCGTGGGGTAAAATTTGGGATTTTTGGTTTTTAGTGTTTTGAAACAGTGGAAGGTCTATACTGTACTGTTGTGAATAAATTTCGCTGAAAAACTTACCCTTTCCATCCTAAAAACGTGACTTTCTTGAGGTGAGGAATTCAATTCCGGCAGAATATTAAAAGTTTCTGTTTGACTAGCGTGAAGATATCCATCCGGAATCCATCTTCGTCTCCCGAGTTCAGTTAACCTAACGCAGGTAGGCTATCCGTGTGGCTGTGAATGCAGCGTAGGCTACCGTAAATGCAAACGTAGCCGCGACCGCACCAAGCGTCTGTGAGTGCTACGGCGATAGTCAACTTCAAAGGCAGATTTCTCCGTTTCTCACTTGGCGTGACGGGAGAAACCCGACTCCTTTGAATGTTGATATCTCAGTCATATGTCGTCCGATTCATTCCATATAGGTATCGTTCTGAAGCTTGATTTATGCCCTTTCATGAAAACATAATAACTCAATTTGAAAATTTGCGACAAGCGACTGCTTTTGCCGTGCAGAGTCACATATGTCTTTGTATTATTATCTTCATTGTTCATTCTTTAGGGGGAGCAGGGTGGGAATGGGTGGTTTGGGGTTTTGTGTTGGGAAGCATGAAAAATGTCCTTTTTACCTCCTCTGCCATGTCTTTGTATATTTCTTTGATACCCAAATAATAAGATCCTGAAGACAGTTTTGTTCCTGAGCTCAACCAGACATTTCAATGAAAACTTCTGTTTAGTTTTATTAAGTGCCTTGTTTGCTTAGAAAAGGGCGTTAAAATATGTATGTTTGATTTTTTTTCTTTTTGGATTGAAGCTATAAGCTTGTAGATTCTTGGGCCAATGTGTTGAATCAGATCGATGCATCATTATTAGAGGTGTGAATTGTCATTGGTCTCATGATTCGATTCGATTACGATTATCACGTCTTCGATTCGATATCTCGATGCATCGCGATGCAGCCCATCAATTTTTATGCATTACTTCATATTGTTTTCAAATACAGATACAAGCAGTGAGATGTAAGCTCCCTTGTCTGTCCCCAATTCAACATAAACACAGATGTTAGATTTGGAGTAACCAAGGCCTTTGTAACTCTACCATAAATTTTACAATGGTATGTTACCGTTTTGGCAGTTTACCTGTGTAGTATTCTGACACTGGTCTGCAAGCTGTTTGAGGATTAAAACTAATATAATAAGTATGTCAACCTTACATACCATCAGAGGGTCAACAAAGCACGAAACGTAATGGATGATTATGCAGATACTACAAAAGTTTAATTCTGGGCCACCAGTCTTGGCCGTCAGTCACTACCGGAGCTACATTTTAACTAGAATTTTTATGCGGCCGCCAGAAAATCACTAAACAATTTCATTATGATATAATCAATTATGTCCTGCCACTGCATCGATGCAGAATCGTCCGCGTCTGCATCGCGATGCATTGATTAATTTCAACACCCCTAATCATTATATCTGCTCGATATGAGGGGTTAAAGGTTTTCTTTGCTCCTTTTCTCCCCCCGATGCTTCTCTTACTAATGATCCATACAGATATTAGCAAACCATTTCTATTGCACTGGCTAAGTATTATTATAAAGCTGGGTTTAAGTGTACGGCATGTTTTTAATGAAGGTTTAACCTTAACTTGTCTTTCATGAGTGAAAGCGAGTGATCAGTTGTCATTGTGAACACAGCACACAGTGCACCACAACGAAATGTGAGCTCTGCATTTGACCCATCCGTGAAGGAGCAGTGGGCAGCTAACAAGGGCAGCACCCAGGAAGCAGTGCTAGGGGACGGTGCCTTGCTCATGACCACCTCAGTGGTAATTTTACCAGTCCCGGTGCTCACTTGTTTTGATGTTCCACAATGTGCATGACTTAATTTGACGCTACCTATGCAGGACTATTCCCTGTGACTGTCATAAATACTGTCATTTGCTCATAGCTTAGGCGCGGAAATGAAAGCACCATTAATGCAGCTCGAACAGTTTGGAGATCTGCCGTGTTCATTATTTTGTATTTGTGTGTTTTTAGTAAAAGTTTGGAAGAGAATGTTGGAGAAAGACTACAACCACAAGTTCTTGGCATTGGAAGAGCAGTTTTCAGCCGTGTCCATCAGCACAGAGCCGGACACGTTGCCGGACGAAGCTGACGGAAGTTGATATTTCACTAGTCGCTTAAATCATTATTTTTGTGAAGATGACATTATATTGTAATGTGGATTAATTCAGAATCTATTGACATTAAGATCATTCCTATTTTTAAGGATGTAAATGTTTACAAATTTGCACATGCAACCCTGTAATGTGACATTTAAAACTTACTACTAGTAGAAATGACACTTCATTCAAAAACAAATTCTGTATGATTTGATTTCTAGATAGATATATATATATTCTATATAAACTCTTCGCATTGTATTGTTTCATTGTTATTTACCAGAATAAATTGTTTGCTGGTATTTGCAACTTTATTGCTTTATTTTAATTGTATTCTGTAGAGTATTTGTAATTAATTTGGCCATTTCTGCCTTTCAAATGATGAAAGGGACCCAGTGATGGTAGTGCTGGAGGTAAGATGTAGACAGGGCATGTGTTCGGTTTATAGTATTAGCCAAAAGTCTTGACTGATCAGTTGAATTGACATGTATTTTGATTTAAGAGATAAATCAGGTGCTGGAAACTAGATTCTCTTGTATGGCTTTATTTTAAAACAGCTTTTTAGAAAAGATTTTTAAATGATGTTCCCCACAAGCTTTGCATTTGTCAAAAAGAATTTACCAGGCGTCTTGCTCTGAAACCATTTGAGAATATTTAGAGTGTGAGGCAGTTAGATTGTAGTTTTGGTGCAAATTCAATCGTTTTTAAGGCATACATTTTCATGTTGTGAGTGAGTGAGTGATTATTTGTCATTGTGAACACAGCACAGCACACAGTGCACCACAACCAAATGTGACCTTTAACCCATCCATGAAGGATGCAGCGGGCAGCTAACAAGCGCCCAGGGAGCAGTGCTTGGGGACGCTACCTTGCTCATGAGTATCTCAGTGGCAACTTTACCGGCCCTGGCTTCGAACCTGTGACCTTCTGATCACGGGGGCGAACACCCTACCGGTACGCTACCAACTGCCCCTTAAGCCGCTGAGTCCTAGACTAGCCTTAAGTTTGAATGGTGAATCTCCATTGGTACTACAGCTGAGTCCAAGACTAGGCTTATTAACAGACTAGACTAGCAATTAAACAGGCATCTTGTCCTGAGGGTAAGTTTGCTGAATACGGATTAAACCTAGTCTTCGACTAAATTGCAGATGCAACGGAGATTCACCACTGAAATTCAAAGATAGTCTAGGCCAAGGCTTAATCGTAGTCTGGGAAAACTGGCCCTGAATGTACATGTGTATGTGATGCATGTTTTTCATATATTTTGAAATGTTGTGGATAGTCTTGTGTGTTTACACGAAAAAAATCAAGCTCTGTAGAATAAATACATTTATCTCAGTATGAAAATGCACTATGGGGAAACAAAAGAGTATGACATACATTTTGCTGCCAGAATTAACTAAAAGTGCAAGACAGACTTACAGTTTGAATATTTTTACACAATTTTTACAGCTTTGACAAGAACAATGATCGCGTGAAGAATGCTTATGGAATTAGTTGGGCAACACTTTACAATAAGACTCCCCTTTATAAATGATTTCTAATCAAATTGTTAATTAGGTTGCAGACAGTTTTTAAATGTTAAATTAATACGCAGTAATAACAGTTGTCTTACATTGATGCAGGCTCTCTATTTGGCGAGATCTCAGGTATTGCTAGTTGCTTGGTGTATCTTGTCCCCTCGTCTCAGGCAGAATGTTAAGCTGTCAACATCATTAGCTGTTTGTTAACACGCTATTACTGTTAAAACACCAATAGAATTACCGTCGGGTGGCAGTGTTCTTCCTTATTAGGCGATTTTGCTTTTTGAATGAGTTACTAGGTATCTGATATCAGTTGTCTGAGTCCTACCGAACCAACATTGCTGTCTGAGTTGATTCCCCCGTCCTTTGGTATGTTTCATTGCATTTTGATGACCAGTACTGGGAAGGTTACTTTGAAAAATGTATTACACTACAGTAAACATGCCTTAAAATGTAATTTGTAATGTATTCGGTGTAATGAAACCAGAGCACTCGGAGAAAACCCACGCAAACATGACCAGAGCGTGCAAACTCCACACAGAAAGGCCCCACAGTTGACGAACCCAGGACCACCTTGCTGTGAGGCGACAGCGCTAACCACTGCCCCACCGTGCCGCCCTTATTTTTAATAATGTAACTGTATTCCGATTACCATCTATTTAAACTATAACTGTAATGGAATACAGTTAGCCATAATTTGTAATCTGAATATGTAACGTTGGCACATGTATTTAGGGGTGGTTATTGGCAAGGACTATACGATACGTATCACGATACAAGGGTCACGATATGATTATATCACGATATACTGCGATACTATACATATTGCGATATATTGCGATATTCTACAGTTCACTGAAAATGTAGAAACAGAGCTGAAATGCAAGTTGCTGTGTACGATCTGGGTGGTCTTAATCAATCACATTACATTAATAATTCAGCAAAAACATAACTCAGAACTGATTTGACTTTATTGTCTTTGCATTTTAACACACTGAACTAGTGGACAACAAAAACGTTAAGATAAAGTGCATAAGATTGAAAATAAGAAATTAAAGTGACTAGTCAGTTATCTGAGGCTGCTTGTGGTGCATCACTCTCCCCCTCGGAAATATCGATTTTTGGAGCTAGAAATCGATATAGTATAGCGAAATATCTCGATATATTGATGTATCGATTTCGTTGCACAGCCCTACATGTATTCCGTTACTCCCAAACTGGCAAAAGGGACCTTATTATAAAGTAATAAGTAAAACAAGTAGTGATCCTGCATCAAAGTATGACTGTTAGAACTTGTTTATCACTGCTTATTAATTAAATAAAAACTATCTACAACCTTATTAACAAGCTGATTATAAATCAGTTAAAATCCTTTATAAGGGGTGTTTTATTGTAAAGTGGTACTACTTGTTTTTTCCTTTAAATTGAAGCAGCAATACTATAGAATGTACATTTAACTGACAGCATTTTATTATTTTTTATTCCCTCGTCTGATATAATTAAATTGTCTAGAGAATTTGTGTGATAAAATGACAGTTATCTAGAGCTTATATGCTGTGAAAATATTTCAAACATAGTACCAAAAAGCTGAACTACAGCGTCATTGTCTCTACATATTCCCCGGTACCTGTGATGTCATTAGTCGGGCAACTTTTGTCTGTGAACTTTTTGTTCAGATCATCGCACTTCCCGTCCTTGTGCTTGTGTAAAGCCACGGTGCTCTTCTGAAGCACAAGGATGTTGTCCCTGTAAATCGCACTGACTTTGCTGTAGTCTTCCCCTTCCTCTGTTTTGAGTACAAGTTCTCGCCTCTCGTTTGTGTCGACGTACTCCATATCGCCAGTAGGATCAACGCCTTCCTTGTCCATGTCTTTGTGAAATCCGATCCGGAGATCATTTCGGGAAAGAGCAGTTTCCTGCTCAGGCCTGTCACAAGTGTTGAGATTTCCAGAAAGCCCATCTATAGAATCGGGGCCATAATCCACACGTTCCTCTATATAAACTGGACTTTTCCGTCCATCGCTCTGAGCAAGGTCTAATTTATTCACAGTCTCCTCTGTTGAAAGGTCATTGTTGTGGTACTCATTATTTTGACATTCTTGGCGAGTTTGACTTGTAGATTCCTGACTCTCATCCACGAAGTCCATCACCACCACATAGTCCACATGGTCACGGCAGCCCGGCATTGCTGGGAAGCACTGAGAGGTCAAAGGGTCAAACAGGCCTTCAGACTTCTCTTTCTGCAAATGACAAAACAATTTTAAGTGAATTTAAGTGAGCGATTATTTGTCATTGTACACACACAGCGCACAGCACACAGTGCACCACAACGAACTGTGACTTCTGCATTTGTCCCATATTGTATCTGCATTTGACCCTTTTATGGCAGTGCCCGGGGAGCAGTTATTGGGGACAGTACCTTGCTCATGGGTACCTCAGTGGTACCTTTACCGGCCCAGGGCCGATATTCTGATCACAAATTCAACTCCCTAACCGTTGTGCTACCATTTACATTTATGAAATTTAGCAGACACTCTGATCCAGAATGACTTATTTCCTGATAGTGCTGGAGATAGGATTCGAGCCCACAACCTCTTGGTCCAGAGGCGAGTGTCCTAACCACGAGAGCAGTATCACGCTACCACCTGCCCCCAAGATGGAGTATGTGAATTACTAAAATAACAGTCCACCAAAAACAGTAAAGTTGTTTTCTTTTTTTCCCTTCTTTTTGCTGCTTACATTTACGACAATAATAATCAATAATCTGACACCTTCGTATCTCTGTGATCTTCTGGTCGAGGGTTGATCAAAAGTAATCAGATTTTGGACAATGGATTGAATCAAATTCTGAAAACTGGTTGTACTGATTACTTGAATTGGTCAAATAAACAAGATTTCTATAATGTAGTACATGTAGAGGTCCTGGGTTCGAACCCTGGGTCGACCGTAGGGCCTTTCCGCGTGGAGTTTGCAAGCTCCCACCGTGTTCGCGTGGGTTTCTCCCGGGTGCTCCGGTTTCCTCCCACAGTCCAAAGGCATGCACTATAGGTTGACTGGTGACTCTAAAATTGGTCCCATAAGGTGTGATTGTGCAAGTGCGTGTGCCCTGCGGTGTGATGGCGCCTGCCCAGGGCTGATCCCCGCCTTGTGCCCATAAGTTCCCGGGATGGGCACTGGTCTCCGCAACCCCGGCTGGGATTCAGCGGTTCGGATAATGAATGAATGAATGAATGAATAGTACATGTAGATGTATTTATTTATACTTCGCATCTGATTTTTAGGTGCAAAAACTAAGAGAAAAGTAAAGTGGATTACATGATCTGGCAAATAAAGGGATTTCAAAATTGGAATCATTTTGATTCAGATTAAACCATTTCAACAACTGTTCTCTGAGGGCGTTCACTTCTGTTACACCTGCTGCTCGATGGCTATAATGTCGTTTAGAGCTTTCAGCCGAGTTGCGCAATGCTGGTGGCACTCTCTCCCTCATGATATTTATAATGTTGATTCTCTTTCTACTTTAAAATCAAGTGTCAAAACGCACCATTTAAAATTGCCATGTTCGTTTGACTTGTTTTAATGGATGTAGTTTTGTAGTTACACTTTATTGTCTTAGTAACTTTGTCTATTGTTATATTTTTATTGTCTGGTAAGGCATCCTTGAGTGCCTTGAAAGGCGGACATAAACAAAAAGGCATCGTTCGTGTACGAAGATTATTCTCCACTTCTCGATTTCAACAACTCTTGAAGCTGCCTTTTCATCAGCATTCTGGGATTCTGCAGTACCTTTGGAAAGTAGTTCTCGAATCCCTTGATCTTTGGTCCTGGAACAGGGGGCAGCAAGCAACGCTTAACACTGGAGGAGAGAAACAACAAAACATTAACTTAAATGGACAGTGTGACCTTAAATTTACATGATTTCCCACTCTCTCCTTGCGTGGTCAATCGACCGGGAGAGGTTTGGACTCATTCTGTGCTTTAGTAGTTTTGCATTACAGCCAGAGGACTAAAAAAGGACTAAAAAGTTTTAAAAGGAAATTAGAATGACTTTGTCTTTTTCAGAAAACTGAAATATTCCCTGTTTGCAAACTCAACCTTGCACCTCAAGGTCAAAGCTACTTAAGGAAGCAAGAATATAACACATGGTTGACATTTCAGAGGCATCGAAACAACTCCATCAGATGATTATAATTCTGTGGTTTTCAAAGACCCAACCTGGTTTAACCGACACAGTATATCTTGCTGTACAACTCACAGACATTGAATAGAATTAAGACTTAAATGTGTGAAGGTTCTTTCCTTTCACGATATACTATATGGATTTCTAGCTCCAACAATCGTTATTTCCGAGGGGGAGAATCATGCACCACAAGCAGCCTTAGATAACTGACTGGTCACTTTAATTTCTCATTTTCAACCTTATGCACTTGATCTTAACGTTTTTGGTGTCCACTAGTTCAGTGTGTTAAAATGCAAAGACTATAAAGTTCAAATTCAAGTTCTGCGTTATGTTGTTTTGGCTGAATTATTGATGTAATGTGATTGACTAAGACCACCCAGATCGTACACAGCAACTTGCATTTCAGCTCTGTTTTTACATTAAACTGTAGAATGTCGCAATATGTATAGTATCGCACTATACCGTGATATAATCATATCGTGAGCCATGTATCGTGATACTTAACGTATCGTGAGGTCCTTGGCAATACCCACCCCTAGGTCAGATGTTATGTACACGCTGTCACGGAAATAAAAAGGTTTTAAAGAACGCTAATCAACAATGTGTCTCAAAAGTCTTTTGAAAAGCTAAATGCATGTGATAAATGGTGTTATTCACAACTGGCAACCATAAAAAACCATATACTACAACGTCTTTTTAGAAACTTTATTGTATGCGTATCAAACTGGGAAGCTGAGAAAGCTTTTGGGCAGAAACGGAACACGTTGAAGAGTATCTACAATGCTATGCATGCAGTGACAGTCAGTGGCTTAAAGTTTTATAGAACAGGCAGTGAAATTTTAATCTTTTTTGAGGGATTGTACAGTGGATGGGAAATACTTAAAAGCCTGGAGAGAAAGTGACCGAAATCAGTGAAAAGATCAACTCTGGGAAGTAGCAAAAAAAGATTTTTGCTTTAAAAAATTTGTTACTTTCACTGTATATATTTTAGATGTAGAATGTTGTTTTTATGAGCCAGTATATTCTTTCTCATTAGATACACTTGCATCAAATTTTTTGGTAGCATGCCGAAGAGTTTGCTGTGTATCATATTTACAGGAACAAGAGCGTATTAAACTTACTGTTTTCTTTTAACTGCTAGTATTCCAAAAGCAGCCAGAAAAACGAAGATGCCCACGGTGACTGCAAAGATCATAACTGACCTTTCAGCTATAGAGACTGCAAAAACAGAACCAGAAACAGGTGATAAATATTCACTCTCCTTGTTTTTTTTTTTGCATACCTCATTGTAAATTACATGTAAAGATTTTTATGGATTTATATATATATTCAGATGCACAAAATTCCAATTTGGCTTATGAAAAAACAGGGCTCCTTTAACGCTTCGGTTATGTTCATTTCTCAGGAACACCGATGATGTTAATGGGGATGGTTAATTATCCAAAAGTGTCAGAAACTAAAAAAATCCCAATAAACATAGCTTATATCTCATTATTAACTCCATTACTAACAATTTCAATCAATATTTGGTGTAATGGTATTATTTACCTCTCACAGATCATGGTTTAATGAGGATAATTCACTTGTTTTTGATTAAAAAATGAATTTTAAAACTTTTTTTAATGTCCATTGGAAAGACCTACATATAAAACACAATAGTTTTACATGACATTGATTATTTTCAATTCAAACTGACCCAAAACAGTATCTATGTAATATAGACATGCATGTAATATAACCAATTTTATTTTATATGACGATTACACTTATTAATACGTTTCATACTAAAAAAACTACTTTTAACTATATATTTTTTATTTAAAATGGGTTATTTTGACCCGCAACAAAACAGGAGGGTTAAAGTCCACACTAAGAACTCAAAGTCTACAGGGTTTTGCACGTGCTATTTGCCAATCTTGTGAGAGGAATGGAATGTGTTAATCAATAAAAAAAAGTTATGTCATTCCATACCGACACATTTGGGTAACAGATCAACCTTAGTTCAGAGAGTAGGTCTTTTCGTTTACACTGGCTTAAAAAAAGGTGGCTTTGGACAAACTGATTATGTTACATGAGACCAAATTCTTCAAATGAATATTCTGTTTGCACATGATAATTTGAGTCAATGGAAGTCTTACTGTCAGGGATTTGTATAAACGCTGGTGGACTCCACTCGCTCCAGCGGCCTTGGTCGAGTCTGCAGCGGACTTGGACGATGTAATATCCTCCAGGCTGGGGGCTGTAGATGCTCAGCTCCTTCTGCTTACCAGCATTATATACCTAGGACCATCACAAAACATGAACCATATCCATACCATTCCATATCTTTGCAGCTAACCACAGATGCGGCTCAGTTACTTTTGCCTTTCTACTAGCTGCCCTTCTTCTCTAGACATCCAGACCACTTCTGATTCAGACTGCAGCTGCAGAAGTAAGTCTACATTGGGCATTCTTAAGAAGAAATTTGTTGTTATGGGGATCTAAAGGGCGCTTTTACCTATACTAATTAAGAACAAACTGGCAAACAATTCTGCTGTTTAAAAACGTCATGAATCCGATGCATCTCAATCTTCCTAAGTTCTCCAATACACCCGCCTTCCTGCACTGCCTTCATTGGCTGCCTTTAACCCTTACCATTTGCCTACAAGGTCAGAAATAAACGCTGTTCTCTTTACTTTTTGGCAATGATCAAATGAAAATGAAGACATGCACCAAGACTCTTCTCAGTCCTGCTTCCCAGTAGTGGAAATTCTTTCAATATCAGAACTGCTGGGACCTTTATTGTGCCGTACCGCCAGCACTACCACCATTGGACCTCTGAGTAAGGCCCTGAACCTCTACACTTAACCTAACTCTAGGGTTAAGTTTCTCCAGTGAATAATTCCAATTAGGAAAGTAAAACGCTCTGGATCTGAGCAGCTGCTAAATCCCCTAAATGTAAATGAAGACCCACATTTTCAAGGTGCAACAAGGAGATTCACAGCAACTGCACTTTGTACTTGTCATTCGTACTATAATTATTTTACAGTCCATTACTAAAAACATAGCTATGTAGTGAGCATATCATGTACCAATTCAATACTTAACCCTCAAGCAAAAGAAAAACCCTAACAGTAGGACCCAGGAAGGGCAGAACACACCTCCCACTCTCCGACCTCCTCCACCTGCACCTTCTCCTGTCTCCCACTCTCCAGTTTCACTCGTATTTCATATTTGAGAGTCACCCAGCCTGAACGAGTGTCTGTGTCATGCGGGGCCTCCCACTGCACCAGGAAATACGGGTTGTCCTCCGTTCCCATCAGAGCCAAAGTCACATTCTCGGGAGAGTGAGGCTGGACTGAATGAGGAAGAAATCACTTTTAAGAACAGGAGAATCAGACTTCATATACTTAAAGTCACACCACAAGAGATTTTTCATAGAGCCAATATTAATACCCCTGATTTGTGAAGGTAATTACCAAGGCACAGTTCTACATACGTTCGCTTTGATTCATTATTAGCCACACTAATGACTTTGGGCAGAGCGTCCCGTTAATTAAAGCCCACACGGCCCTGACACAGTTTTCTCATTCCTTCACCATCAACTATTAGGTTGTGGAACTGATGAGAAGTTTAAACTCTTTTGGAATCTTCATCTTTTCTAAATTTAATTTCATATCTGCCTAAATGTGTTTTCAGTATTTCAAAGCAGAATAGGCTTGAGTATGATATAAGGATATATATATATCAAATTGCAGACACAGTAGAGATTCACCACTGAAATTCAAAGATAGTCTAAGCTTAGGCTTAATCTTTGTCTGGGAAACTTCCCAGTCCAGGATTAAGCCTAGTACTAGACTAACTTTGACGTTCAAATGGTGAATCTCCATTGTCACTGCAACATAGTCCAAGACTAGACATAATCCATGTTCAAGAAACCAGTCCTTAGTGTTGAATTCAAAACCTTAAGTGCACTAAACTCACCAATGTCCATGACGTCCACCTCGACAGGTTCTGAATACGTGCTCCCATAGGCATTAGATGCCACCACTGTAAGATTATAAATGACCCAGATAGATGTGTGGACTTTGTCAAAAAAACAGGAATTGTTTCCCGCTTTGACATAGTCAGGACATTCAAAAACCTTTTCAGACCTGCAAAAAAAAAAGAGAGATAGATTGAGAACACAGCATGTTAAACTGCCTCATTCCCCTGAATGACAATCAGTAACATTGTCATTCAGGGTGAGCGAGACTTTTTAACAAGTAAAACAATGTTTGCATCTTTAAAATAATCTGTCAAATAATGTTTGACATTAACACAATGTTTTGTGTTTAACAAGTTTTAGTTTTTAGTTTTTCTAAAATGTGTCAGTCTGGTCACCAACACGGCGAGCCACAAAAACATTCGGGATCAATGTTTGAACATTAAATATGGCGAAGTCCATCAAAAACAACAACCATTATTTACAGTTGAGGTGGAACATGGCGCCATAGACAATATGTGAATCTTTCTAGACCACCTGAGTTGTGTTTGTGTGTGTGAGTGTCTATGCATGTGCTGATAAATGATTAAGGAGCAGACTAAGAAGTGACACTAAATATTAAACCGAATCCAGCGCACCTCTCCTTTCTGTAGAAGAGGCGGTGTGTTGTGGCAAGACCCCCGTCCGCTCCGGGCTCCCACCAGCACGTAAAGGTTTCCTTCTCAGGAGATCGGCACCTGCTGATTCGGGGCCTTTCGGGTGCAGAGTGACCTACGATACAGTTTTGCTGCAGTATGAATTATACAGGAGTGGAGCATTAGGTATTTACAACAGTGGTGTCAGACGCGGCACCTGGAGCGTCGCCAAAACTTGGCACCTGTTTTATCTTGTCTAAGATATCAAGTTTAGTTCATGCTCATTAGATGATATGTTCAGTGAGATCTGAGATCTGAGAATCTAACAACATATTAAGTATAGTAACATATTGCATTACTGCATTAATCATAATTAATTAATTAATATTGTTGTACTTATTATGCATTTGTCTAATTGGTCATTCTTATATGTTTCTATATATTGTGAACCTGTCTAATCCAACAATCATTTAAACCAAATAATGCTGATATAGGCATGTTCTTATAAAACAAGTAAATATAAGACATACTTGCCCAAATGAGACCTAATCAAATGACTTTTCTTTAAAAAAATATATAAAAATAATACAAAGTTGATCCAAAGGTAGTACCATTTAATGAAAGACATGTTTGGGTTGACTGAACTTTAAAAATTTAAGTATAGTGTGCATGTTATAGTGTGCATAATTTAGGTGAACGTGAGTGATTATTTGTCATTGTGAACACAGCACACACAGTGCACCACAACGAAATGTGACCTCTGCATTTGACCCATCCGTGAAGGAGCAGTGGGCAGCTAACAAGCGCCCGGGAAGCAGTGCTTGGGGACGGTACCTTGCTCATGAGTACCTCAGTGGTAACTTTACCCGTCCTGGATTCGAACCTGCGACCTTCTGATCACGGGGCGAATGTTAAGCCACCAGCTGCCCCAGATGGTGTAATAGGTGTAATAGAGAAGGAGAATGCTTCCTAAGAAGAAATTTGTTCTTAAAATCCACTTCACCAATGCTTTCTTATTTGAGATTTGTTCTTAGGTAAGGACAGAATCTACAAATGGTTGAGAGCGCTCATACGCAAATTTTGGTGCATGCATGTTTGAGTAAAACATTTGGGTTTTCTTTAATTCTGCAGTTATGTAATATTATGTTATTTAAATGTATTGACTTTCTTAAGAACACATTGAAGAAAAGTTTAAGAAAGTATTGGTGAATATGGCCCTATGGGTTTTTTTAAATATATAATACTGACTCTTTGTCATCCCTCAGACAATCTGATGCAGTTTCCCATTTCAATGCCCAATATTAATTAAGCATCATAAATTCTAGTGCTCTCATAATACTACTGTCCTTTTGTTTGTTGCTAAACGCAATCCCAAAGGTTTTGACTTTGCCATCTGTCAGAGAAAAGGAAATTGACAGTAAGTTCGTCTCTTGCGGATTTACGACATCTATAACACAATTTTATTATTTGTCATTTATTATATGTAAATCCAGCCAACGCCACGAGTGATTGAAAGCTGATGTTGACAGCAACCTGAACATCCCAAATGGAAGCTAACAACCTGTCCAGAGCTTTGGCCAGTGTGTATGAGTGTGTTGTTCTTCAGCGGTAGTAACATGCGACTGTTTAAAGGGTTTTATAGCCCTGCACTAATCCATTAGCATGGCCAAAGACCATTAGGCCAGCGTGACTCATGACCAAGACAAGACAAAGCATTTCATAAGAACAAACCACTGTTTATACTTTAAATAAACAGATTCTATCAATAGACATTTGTGGATTTTGTCTTTCTGGATTCTGATACTGACACTTACATATGCAGGGAGGGGTCCAGGAGAGCAGACAGATCGTGATGAGGGCCAGGGCCAGCTCCAGGGCTGAGTCTCCCCACATCTTGCCTCGGGCCCTGGCTGAGCCAGAGAAGCTGGCCGTGTTAGATAAGTGTCTGAATTCAGTGCATCACCAGCTGTGGGCCTGTTTTGACACCAAACATCAGGTTAGGAGTGGAAAACAAGCACTTAGCATGTGTAAACACTGAGGTGCTCTAATGGGTGCTAAGATGAGGCACAGAGGAGAGCTTGATTAAAAGGAATTAACCAACAAATGATGTGGGTGGCAAGAAAATGCAGAACGTGACCCCATGGCAATCGTAAGACAAGGCTTGCCGAATGTTACTTACAAAAGGAGGCTTGAAATGCATTTGAGTTGTTCAAAAGGAGAATATTGCTGATACTGACTGTTGTTGGAAACGTGAAAATTACTATATCAGCTATAAAAGTCAGCTCCTGCTCATGTACAGCTTTATAAGGCATGTAGCTTATTGTTAGCCAACTCATGCAAAGTTATAAGACTGTTTTTAAAGCAACTTGGACTGTATAACAGGGCGTGACAATGAAAAGCCCAGAGGTACAACCCACTAAGTGGAAAGTTACTGAATAATCTGGCAACCCTTGATGAAGGTTGGCTTGCATGGAAAATCTGAGACCATCCTGGCAGGGGGCAGATGTTCTTTCAACACTTCCAGTTAAAGCTATTGGGGCAAAAAGGATAATTTTTCAAAGCTCTTCATAGATTAGAACCAGCAATTAATTGGTATGCTCCAAGTATATTTAAATAACTGTTTCATGGTATTTTTTCACTCTTTTTAAAAAAGCACATGCAAGAAAAATGTATACTTTTTAAATTGTCCTTTTAAGCTACTGTATTATCTGCTTTAGTTTTTCAACCATAAGATTCATTTTTTTATTTCTTTTACTAACCCTTCTCATGCATCATCTCCACTTAAGTGAACAGTTATATAAATCTGTGCATCAAAATTCATGTATGAAATTGTACAGCATTACTTCAAATGCTGCTTTTGCCACTTTTGATGCTTATTTTTTGATAAAATAAAATCCGAAAATTTTCCAGAGGAAATTAGCTAACAAATGTTAAAATTTGTTAGCTAATTTCCTCTGGAAAATTTTCAGATTTGAAAACAACTCAAACAACTCACAGGGGCATTAAAAGGTCAAACGAAGAGCGTGTGCTGATTACTTTATCGACTTGGACAACAACAACAAAAAACACAAGAGGTGTCTCCAAACGGAGGTGTCAACTTTGCAGCTCCTCTTTGTTGTCAGTAATGGTTTATCATCAGAAGGAAGTAGGCTAAAGTCCACTTTTTAATTAGTTCTTTGCTCTGAAACATTAAGTCATAATAGGTTTCTATTTTAAGCATCATGGCTCATAAATTTGTGGCATGTTTCAGTGATCGCAAGGCATGCATAATCTAATGGAACGGTTCTTTTTGGGCTCATTACTGCAAGCGGTTCAGTTTATGTTCAGTTTTGGTATTTCATATGGAGAGTTAGTCGTGTAAACTTGATGTTTGGAGAATGAGGCACATAGCACAGTTACCTACTACATCCTAAACACTCACATCTAGTGTTTACATAACAGTATCATACCAGCCCATCTCTCTCACTCGCTAACACACACACACACACAGATCAGTTTTCGATTAATCAAATGTGTGAATGGACATCCATCTTTTAAAAGGCATGCATTATTTACCCTTGTTTAGCACTAATTATTTAGTGTTGCTTGGCCATAATCCTTAAAGCGGAGATAAATGTTACAGCTTGAAAAAACAGAACCAACAAGACTTAAGTCCCATGGAAAAGGTTAAAAAGCACTTAAAGGAATTGCTTAAACATTAAATGTGTGCAGATGTTCTGCAGCATCTATTAACAAATAAAATAACAATAATGATCAGTTTAGCAATAAATTAAATAAATTAATAGGACCATTCAACCTTTAAAATGAGAAATTACTAAAGAATATAGTGTATGTCAAGAATAATAAAATGTATATTATTATTATTATTTAATATGCAAGTAATTATCTCAAAAACCCACTTTTAATTATTCGAATATTTTATATTAGTCTAATATTTATAATCTAGGCAATACCCAATAATAATAATAATAATAATAATAATAATAATAATAATAATAATAATAATAATAATAATAATTTATTATCATTATTATTATTATTGTTGTTGTTGTTAATATGAATAGTACTGTTATTGTTTTGCTGTTGTGGTGGTGGACATTTATGTATAGGTTTGAATGGGTGTCTCATAATTTATGTTAGAAAAAAAATGTTGAATAATTAACTTGCAATTGCAATAATCTTTTGTTAACTGCTTGGATGGGTCAAATTATTATTATTATTATTATTTTGCTGTTGTGGTGGTGGAGACAGACTGAAGTCTTTCATGCACAGTGTCTAACTGAGTGGACATTCATCTATAGGTCTTGACTGGGAGTCT